>VWZN01022287.1:155907-186631 GCA_013396955.1 Regulus satrapa | reverse complement strand
GTTCACAGTCCCTGGTGGTAGCTGGAGTCTTGGTTTTATCTGTAATTTCTTTTCTTTTCAATACCTCTTCTTTTTTTTATCTATTATTGGAAAGGAACCATCATATATATATATATATATATATATATATACATATATATGACAATATGTTTCAGTTCTTGAATTATTTTAAGAGTAAATTGTTTTAGTGAAATGTCAGAAAATCTCCACAAATGGAATGCTTAGAGTTCCCTTGAATAATGAGGCTATTGTTAAATGATTGAACACTTCAGAGATTAATATCATGGTATGCTGGCGTGCTGGTTCATACCAACTGTAATTTAACAATGAATCTTCCGTAAGTAAGCAAGACTGTGAATGAGAAATTAGATTCAAGACAGCACAGCATGCTAGAACATACAAAGCAAATAAATTCTACACTTTGGAATGATACGTTGGGGAGGAGGGGGTTATTTCCACAATATCTAAAATAATTGAATTGTTGGATAGAGGAAATTCTTCAAGTTTGAAGAACTGCTTTATTTCTTTTTGCTTTCCAATGCCGATGAGCAATGTGTTTATACTAGAAAAGACTCGGACTTTTTATAATTCCACTGCCCTTTGAAAATAACTGTATGCCTGGAATTATCATTTGTAAAAGGCTTCAGTAACCACATCTTGTTCTGTGAAGGGTTTAAGATCTCTAAACTGTCTTCCCAATAGTGCCTCCTATCATACAGAAAATTTAGAGGCACTTCTAAGTGTCTGCAAACAAAAGTTGCATTTTATTTTTTAAGACATCTGAATTCTTGAAAATGTGGAATAATTAGTAATTGAAGATTTAATGATGGCTCAGAAAAAGAACTGAACTGTATTGCATGAAATCATAGTTATTAATTTGTGCATGAATTTCATTTTCCATACTTAATTTAGCAACTGTAGACTATTTTGCTAATTAATTATTAACACTGGTTATTTGTCATGGCAGAACTGTGAGGGAAAAACATAGCTTTCTATCAAAGTAAAAACATAAATGTCATAATTTAAATATGATATACAATAATGTAATCAATTTTTAAATAGTCTTAAATAGCTTCAATATTTAAATATACAAATTTAATATGAATAAAATACATAGCACTAATTAAGAATAAACAGTATTTAGTATAGAAACTGCAGCTAATAGCCAAGCGTCTTACTTGCAGCAAGCTGAGGAAAAACCTCTGTAAAATGTCAGGCTATTGTGGAGAGTGTCACATTAGTAAGTGGTATTTTATTCTGTCCTTGGTAACAAGGGTGTGATAGCCTTATTATAAACTCTGTCAGTAGGAGTTGAGGTTGTGCCTAGTGAAGGCAGTGAAAAAAATATCTTTGATTACAAGGGTTGGATTAAACCACTTAATTTTATTTACGTGCTGAAAAAAAAAGTTCTTATGCTGATTTTGGCAAAGAAAGGGGCAAGGCTACAGAAAAAGTTACCTGTGAACAACTGAAGTTATATATGTCCTGCAGGTCTAAAAGTTCAAGCTCTTAAGGTTACAACAAATGTTATGTCTGTTTAAATTTCATTTACTTCAAGTTCTGTTTTACCTGGTTTCATTTCCCAAGTAATTAGAACAATTGCAATAAGCCTTCAAGCCTGCATACTTTCATATGAAACAGTTTTTCCAGAGGTGAAGGTTCATATATAAATATATAAATGCCGATTAGTTTGAATCCTATGTTTGACTCTCTCTTTACTGGTAAATATGTGCTGTCTTGTAAATACATTTCTAACTTTAATGTGAAACACGTCTTTGATTTTAGTGAGGATGAAGATGAAACACATTCCTGGGCTTTAATCGCAGTACAATTTGTTGAGGAGAGGAAAGCTAGAATTTTAACAGCAGAGGAATTTTTTAGTTATAGGTGTTTCTTTACATGCCTGTTTATTTACAGGATTATCTTTCTGAGGTTGTTGAAACTTTACAAGATGCAAACATCAATAAAACTACCAAGTTTTTCCTATTCTTCAATAGAAGAGCACTGAAGGACCTAACACAGCCTTCCAAGGCTGAATTAGAGCTCATGATTTTAGATAAATGGTGCTTGCATCTTCTGAAAAGTGGGATTTCTGAATATGATCTGTAAAGGTTTTGTTAAAATAAATGGCATGATCCATAATCTGAAATAGCTTTTTAGGTTCTTTCTTCCCAGTGTGGAACTGTTCTTCAGTAGAATGGTAAGATCTTGGATTTTATTTGTCTAAAGCAATAATACTGTTTATAGACATGTTATATAGCAACTATATTTTATGGATCTCATAGCTTTTTCTCTCTCCTAGTTCTGAAAAATATATTTTCAGCGGGTGTGGGATAATGGTGTCTAATAAGCCCATGTATGAATGAAATCACCACACCCTTACTAGTAAATATCCCTACCAGAAGATACTATTGAATATGTATATGTTGTTTTAGTGATTCATCAGCTTGCATTCTCTTGAATATTCACTCTTCCCACATGCTGCAATGTCATTACTGTCGGCTTAAAACAGAGGCTTCTAATTGTGCTGTTAGGAATAGAAATAGAAGCTCTCAGTTTCAAAAATTGCTGAGCTCCTCTTTCAGAATTTGGTGGTAATGACTGAAGATCCTTTCTGAAAGTCCAGGGCTGATTTAGATGTTAAAAAAAAAAAAAAATTAAGAGGGCCCTATCCATTTTTTTTTTTGGTGATGTTTCTGAAACTCATGGACAAGTTGTTAGTCTAAATTGCTTATGGAACTTCACAGAATATTCTGTGAAGAATTGGAAGAGACCCACTAGGATCATCAAAGTCACCCTCTGGGAGAAAATCCTTAACTTAAACCTCCTCTGACACAACTTGAGTCTATTCCTTCTGGTCCTGTCACTGGTCACCACAGGGAAGAGATAGTGCCTATCCCTCCTTTTCCCCACAAGGAAGTTGCAGGCTGCAATGTCAGTCTCCTCCAGGCTGAACAGACCAAGTGACCTCAGCCACCCCTCATATTGCTTCCCCTCTAGACCTCCCACCATCTTAACAGCTCTCCTTTGCATACTCTCTGTTAGCTTTATACCTTTTTTAGGTTATGGCACCCCAAACTGCCTCCAGCACTCAAGGTGAGGCTGCCCCAGCTCAGAGCACAGTGGGACAATCCCCTCCCTTGCCTGGCTGGCAATGCTGTGCCTGATGCCCCCTAGGACAGGGTTGGCCCTCCTGGCTGCCAGGGCACTGCTGGCTCACATTCAACTCACCACCCACCAGGACCCCCACATCCCTTTGTTCAGTGCTACTCTCCAGCCCCTTGTTCCCCAGTCTGTCCATGCTTCCAGGGTTGCCCTGTCCCAAGCACAAAAACTGTCGCATTCCCTTTTTAGACTTCATACTGTTGGTAATTGCACAGTCCTCTGGTTTGTCAAGGTCTCTGTGCCCAGCAACAGCTCCTCCCAATGTTGTGTTCTCTGCAAACTTAGCATCCCTTCCAGTCCTGTGTTCAAGCCATTTATGAAGATTTTGAGCACTGGGCTCAAATGGAGTTTGGAGCCTTGTGGAACCCCACTAGTGACCATGCCCAGCCAAATGTCCCCTCATTCACTGTAACCCTTTGTGCCCAGCCCATGAGCCAGTTGCTCACCCGTTGAATGATGTGTTTATCCAGCTGTGTGCTGGACATTTTGTCCAGCGGGATACTGTGAGAGAGTGTCAAAAGCTTGTATTTTGCTGAGAGAAGGAATGATTATTGTAAACATGACAGCCAGACCAAAATAATTAGAGAAGAGAGAGCATCCAAATGTTAAACTCTTACAGAAGCATGGTCTTGTCAGCCCAGGACACCATCGGTTCCCTGCAAGTAGCTCCTTCTGTTTTGTTCCCCAAGCCACGTACTGGGCCGTGGGAGGTGCTTCATGTGGCATGTATATTGTTGTTGTATATTTGTGTGAATATAAGAATTATGTCTTAACTTGTTGTTTGTTTTTTTTTTGGGTTTTTTTTTTAAATTAAAAATAATATAGAGAGGCCAACAAAGCAACTTGTCTTTGTTAAGGGACAGAATAGTAATGTCTTATATTTTGGGGAAAAAATGCAAGCATTTTAAATGCCATGCAGTGGATTAAATGCCCAGAAATTATCATGAAAATATAAAAAAAAGTTTTTTGGAGCGAATTTCTCCTTTGTGTATATTTGGATATTTTAAGTTCATGTCACAGTGTATTACAGGAAAAATGTGTCTCTAAGAAATTCTACAGCAGTTCTTTCCATACTTTAGGTCTTCATAATGTAGGCTTTATTTTCTCCCAAAATCTATGATTTCCCTAAGAGAGTCTGCTTTAAACAAAATAAACTTGGATATGCTATTTAGATATTAATTCACAAGAATGAAAGAGCCTCAGAGTTGCTTATCTAAATCCAATTACTGCTGGTCAAAATCATCCCAGTACAAAAGTTCCAAGATAAAAGCATACATTACCTAAATGCCCAGAAACGCAGACTGTTTTCAGTTGGGTGGATTGTGCTTGGAGCAATGCTTGAGGTCTTGAGTGAACTCAAATGCTGGGGATGTAATTGTTAAGTTCTGAACTTGGTAAAAACAACTCTGTTGGTTTTTATTCAGCAAGGAAGAGTTCTGTACGTTGTACTTGAGTTTCAATTCCAAGCTTCACATTTTTTTGAAGCGTACATGCAGTGGTTGGAATTGGGTGAAAGCTGAATTTTGCACATGCCTGTGCACCCATTGCCCTGAAGATGAGGATGGTGGCATTTGTGTGACACAGAGTGAGGTGAGTGGTGAGAGATTTATCCTGTCTGTTCCCACAGACATCTTGTGTTATATGACTAGCTGTGGCCAGCCTGAAGGTTGGCTTGTAAGACAGAGTATGCTGTGGGTATCCCAGAGGTTTTGTTTTCCATCACAACATGGAAAAGTTGTAAAGTTTGAGTGGCCCCCACCAGCCTGGCCTGCTAGGAAATCCATTCTTTGATGCAGCAGCTCCTGGTCACAGCTGTTGCTCAGTCACCTTCCTTTCTTGGGACACACTGCCTGCCAGCAGTGGGGTGGGTGGCACCTGGCTCTTGTGACTTGAGCTGGTCCTTAGCTGAATCTCAGTTGTCTCCTAACCCTAGCTGTCCACATACCTTCCCTGCACCCTAGCTTCTTACATGCTGGAGGAGAAATTGCTCAAATTCTTTGTGTGCTTTGAGACAGCAAATTCTCCTCTGTTTGGGGTTGGCTGTGGTTAAGGTTCATGCATCTTACAAGGGGTATCACTCACAGCTGAACGGTTTCCTTCAGGAACTATCTCCATTTTAACAGCAGTTATCAAATAACTTCCTGGAAATGATCACATTGAGCTCTGTCTGCAGCATAAGTGCTGATCGACCGCCTGCCTGAAAGCTCTTAAAGTAATCTGCTTTGATGTACATACATTAAGGGCTTATTTTGCATTGCTTGCATCTTTCCTGAGTCTGCTGAGTAGTCTGAAAACGTGGGGTGCGATGGGATGGGGCTCTCAAGAGTGATTTTTGACATAGCTCTATAGCCAGGACTGAACAGGAAGATTGTGGACTCTTCCTTTAGTTCTGCCCTTTGTATGAGGTGGTATCAGTTACTGCTGTTGGTAAGTGAAGAGTTTTTAAGTGACCTTTGTAATTTTAATAATGTATGTCAGATGAATTCAACAGTTTCACTGATATATACAAGATAAATTAGAATTGGTTATGTTTTTAAGAAGGTATTTCCACTCCCAAGTGAATGTTTTCTTGGAATGTAAGAGTGGCTGGGTTGGGCCAGATAGGAATTTATTTCAGCAGCTGTGGAGGTGCCTGATGTTAAAACAGGGACAACATGTGATGATGCTACTCTGGTTTCCTCTCACAATTTCTGGTGGTATGTGACTTCCAGGGCACAAATATGTCTTTGCTTTTAATTTCATGACAGATTTTCCCTTGTAGAAGCTGTCCAATAGCTTTTTGTAGTGATGTCTCTGTTGGAGAATCAGTGTGGGCTGTGGCAGTGAGTACCTCAAGAAGCTCTCTATTCTGGAACGTGCAGATTTTAAAATTTATAATTTTCTTATATATTATGAGAAACAATGAAGACAACTAGTCACTATTTCACTGCATGGGTTTTTCATTCATGTGGTGAAGTCCTAGTCTGTGTAGTTGCTCCTGACATGGAAACTCTTTCAAAATCTTGATTACCTGGTTTTCCATGAAAATTATTACATTAAAAAGAATTAAAGGCATAATGAATATAAACAATTACAAGGATTTTTAAAAGCACTGAATAATTTTGTTAGTGGTCACTGTGCATTTAGATAACACTTCAGGAAGAGTGCCTGAACATTTTTTGAACAACAATTTCAATTCAGATGCTCAGTAGACACATCCTTGAGGTTGCCATCTCAGATTCATTATGTCTATTTCCTTGGGTAGTGTGATGCAGTAGGTTATCCTTAATGATACAGTAATTATTTTGAAAGGTTGGTAATACAGTATTGAGGTGAACTCAATTCTGCAGTCATCCTTTTTGGACAAGAATCTTTGATCCCATATATTTGAAAGAGTATTTCCATGAACTGTACTCAAGAAAAAACTAAATAGTGCTCACATTTTCTCACAACAAGGAGACCATACCTGTTATTTATTTACATTAATGATATCACTAGTTGGAGTGGTAGAACATACGTGTGCAAGCTTTTGAATTTTGTAATAATTTCCATTTAAATATAAGGAAATAAGAGGTAAACTCTTATTTTGTCCTTTATCCTAATTTTTGTGAACATTCCCATTGAATAAATTCTGGGTTTTTTTGTATTTCTGTGTGAATCAAATCATGATTAAAGGTAAAATAAGCAGAAAGCCAAACAACTTCAGAGATGATCTATAACTTAATACCCCACTTCACACATGAGAGAAAGAAATATGACTGCATTTGTAGCAGCAATATACCTTCCTGTTTTCATGCAGTACACAAAATAACATTCTTCATCAGAACTGATGTTCTGATTACTGTAGAATAATTACTTGAAATATTTAGTAAAACAGTGTCCAAATTAATTCCAATTACTTTCTTGTGGTAGCACTCAGGGTTTATAGCAGTAGATTAAATCGCCAACATATGTCTAATTGTCTATAACAGTGTTTGCTGTTGTGGCGCCTCTTGCCACTCTGATGTCTGTTTTTGCAAATGTGGAGGTGTGCACATAACTTTGAATGTGGGGAGAAGCATTTCCTGAACGGAACAGAATTCTGTGAGTAAAATCTCTAGTGTAAGTAAGTCTTTGCAGCATTGCACTACATAGCAAATAACTCTGTGAGAAATCTGCAATAAAACCAGTGGAACCGCAAATGCCTGTCTCTGCTGGCAAGAAATGTAAACTTCTAGCTCTCACATGACTTGGATGAAACAACATATCAATTCATGAGGAGTGGTTGGACTGAAATGGAGGCTGGGTGTTGGTTTTTGTTGGCGGAAGTTTAGGTAGGGGTTGTGTTTTGTTTGAGGTTGTTGTGGGTTAGCCACTGATTTTCCTTGGATTCTTTTTCCATATATCTGTCAGAGGCACATTATTGTACAAGATAGGTGTGTTTTTGCATGTTTTTTATGTGTTTGATATTAAATCTAAGTAAATCAAATAAATAAAGATGCACCACACAGGCCAAATTTCCTGCTGAGTAGGTTGACCCACTGAACAGCCGTAAATCACTGAATTGAAATTTTATTTGCCTTCTTAAGATATGTGCTCTAATATCTTAGAGGCCAAAGTCAACTTCAGGTACTACCATGAAGAATTGTAAAATTAAGTGGAACATGAGTGAGTATAAAGGTCCCAATTCTAGAAACACCTGAGGGTTAGAAAAGCATGTGATCTCATGGTTGACATTAAATCTGTTGTGTATTTGGTTGGAGTGGAGCCAGCTATGATAGAATAAATTCTCAATAGCCTGCCCATGTACTGGTGATAGTGCAGTGAAAAATGGGTTGTGCCTGCCTTCAGAGCCCCAAATCCTTCTGGTCTACAGAGTCGGCAAAAAAAGGGGATGGACAGAGGTGAAGGGGAGGAAGACTTGTGTGACTTTTTTTGGTTCCTAAAAGATAGCTGAATTGGGGCTTGACTTAGTTTACACAAATTGTTAATATATTTAGGTCAGTTTTTCCTCTTCCTGACTGGTTGCAGACTGAAACAAAATGAAGCAAAACATGCTTTTCCTCCTCAAATATCAGTCAAATAGAAACAAATGCTTTTGCAGGTTCTTAGGGAAAGAAAAAACAGTGAAATTGAAAGTCTAACTTTGCATCACTCCGGAAAACAGAGTAAAGAGAGAGGGAGAGACAGTGCCCTTTATCGTAAGCTGAATGGCTACATGTCACTTGCAGTGTGGAAAATTCAGCTGAGAACTTTGTCTCAAATTTTTGCTGGTACCACAGACTATGCTTAGCTAGACCATTCCCAGTCTTTCCTGTAGGTGTTACTCCCCTTCATGGGGTATTTAGGTGTTTTCTTGATCTCAGACTGAAATCTGAGGTTCCCTTTTACATTCTGAGTTATGGTACCATTCCCTCTTTGTCTCCATGTCTGTCACTTTTGGACTGTTTTTTTGAGTACATTTAGAGACCCGTAGGACAAAGAAGAATATGTCCTTGGAAAATGTGATACAGTGCTCTACCTGCTCTTTTCAAGAATTCTTGAGTTCTTTTCTGCATAGTGGGAGACATGGGTTTCCTTCTGAGGCAGAGGAAGGAATTGCAGGAAGGTTTTCCACATTTTTTTTCTGGATTTCGGGTAGAAGTCACTAACACCAAATTTATATTGCTGTTAATAAAGATTAACCAAATAAGCATTTGTCTACCATACATTGCAATGGTTTATAATTTATGTTGGTTATTTTCCATGGACATTGCTTTGCCATTAGAGAATATAATTTTTTAAAATCTTTCATAGTAATATATCCTTTGTGGATGTAGAAACTTCTGTTTCATGGAGAAGTCCTCAAAAGGAAAGCTCAATGTATTAGAGTATCGATAATGCTTTTTTTAAAAAAAATGTGGCAAAGGGCTTTTTAAGGGAAGTTCTCTTCAGTGAAGACCAGGATGTATCAGTGTTTTGAGAAATGAAATTATTTTACTTATTCTTCTAATGTCTTATGTTCATCCATAAATGCCATCTTCTGTGATTTTTTACCAGGATTTTGTGATACTTACTATTAAGTTTGCGTTTTTAGTCTTAACCTCTGTGGGGTAAACACAGATAGCTATTTTGTGGTCTAGTTGCTTTGTATAACAAGTTGTAGCTGCCCAGATTCCCTCTTCACCGTGCTAAATCTATCAAATTGCAGTGCAGTGCCATGCTATCTATGGAGGGTGATATAAATTCAGATGAGTATTAACGTTCATCTTGGCAAGAGCTGGGAGATGCACACAAACCTCAAAGGTTCTGTTTATCTGAACGAGATAGATTGTATATACGTAGACGTGGATGCACACATGAGCACAGCTGTGAGTGCCTCTGTATAAAAAGTGACCATAATTCCTGCATTTTTGTTAATCCTGAAGGAATGTGGTCCATCTGTATTTAAGCTAAACAAGCTTAATTTAGTCAAAGAAGCCCCTTTACTACGGTCAGTGTTCTAAAATCCTTACTATAATTGGCATTTATGTTGGGCTGGAGGGCCATGTGTATTTTACATGGGCCAGAGATGAACAGGTTGTGGCTAGTGCTCCTCAGGGGAACTCTAAAGGTGTTTGAACTAGTGGCATAAGGGATCTCTCCAGGCTTAACACATGAGCTCTAGACCTCTTCCTCGGAAATGTGTTATATATGCATGCAAAAATCACCACGTACTTTACTAAAATATATAGTAACATGTACCTCTGATTTTGTTTTCTCCATAGGTATGGGAAAATTGTATCCACAAAGGCAATTCTTGACAAAAACACAAATCAGTGTAAAGGTACGTGCAAAGTGTCCACCCTGTGAGTTCATTATCAGTTTGAATGATTGACTGGTGGCTTGACTGCCAAAGCTCAGGCTCCAACTGTGCAATCAACATAATGCGCAGTATATTACAAACATATTTAATAATGCTAAAGCTTTGAGTTGTGCTTCCAGTAACATTGCTCATTAATTTTTTTCATTAACAAACAAAATGAAAATCACAAATCAGAACAAGTATCAAATTGCTTCAGCAGAAGAGTAAATTATCTTCTAACCACATAGTACTATCTGATTTGAGTGATACCATCAGTGATGCAGATTGATTTCCTATATAAAACTGAGAAACCTTTGGGGAAAGTTTCCCAAGGAAAACCTGGTCTAATTTTTTATATTTTTGTGAAGTCTTGGCATATGCTAATGGAAGAAGAAAATATGTGTTTATGACACAAATATATCTACAAGTTGCAATACCAAGATATAGAAATAATTCCTCTTCCAGTTTTATGGTCCTAATTTTTCTACTAATGGATGAAAATATTTTTAAATGAAATATAACATGTTGTGTGCGTGTGTGTAGCTATATTTGCTGAGGAAAACATTGACTAACGTGTGTAGTAGTATCTCAGGACTAGAATTACTACTCATTTATGAGTCTCTGCAGTGTCACTGAGTCTATGGGGGAGAAACTGTGCCTTAAAATTATTCTGTAGCTTTCCACTAGTGCTGTACAGAATACTTTTGAAGTAACAAGATCTTCTAGAATGGTTTCTGAAAAGAAGCACATCCTATATAGTATTTCTATATGTGTTAGTAAAAAGAAAAGGAATTGCAGTTTAGGACTATCTTGTGAGTGGCCAGATATGGGGTGAAGAGGAGCATCAGAGAAGCATTCTGGGGAAATTAGGAGATGGGAGAAAAATCCTGCCCCCCATTCCAAGGATGTTTTTGAGATTGAGAACTGTGTTACTTTATCTATTGCCTGCCAGAAACAGTATTCATTAGCTGGTCAGGAGAAAAGCAAGTTGGAAGACTGCAGTTTTAGTCTTAGAAAACTCCAGCAACCCAGTTGGTTATGGACCACTGTCATAAGTTGCACTGCTGTCCATTTGCTTTTGCCTGAATATGCATTTGATTTCCTTGGGGCACTTTTCTGTCAGAATTCTGATAACATCACTCTGTATTTCTTTGAATATCACACCAGTAACAAGACCTCATTGTGTTTGGGGTTTGGTGGCTTTTTTGCATTTTTTTGGATTGCATTATAAAGGAATATCCTTGTGAGCAGAACTTCCTTTGCTCCCATTGCCAGTGGTAAACAAGAAAAGGAGTGGATCTCTTTGTGAAACACAATATATGAAATGAAAATATTGTAAAGAGTAAGAATGGTAGAATTTTGAGAATGGAAAATGTCTGGATTTGGTGTTCTTTATATTATTATTGTTAGCTTTAAAATGATTTTAATATTTTAATGTTAGCTTTAAAATTATTTTAATAGGAGCCAGATAACAATGAATTGGTATTTTCTGTTAGTTTGCTTTCATGCTGGTGTATTACACTGTAGGGCAGAGATATCTATTTGTATTTTCAGAGATGGATCTTTATGACATAAGTAGTGCCATTAAAAGATCATAAACATAATTGGATTTATTAACAGTGTGCTTTATGACATAAAAAGAATAGATGTTTTACTGCTTTAAATGCTGGGTACAATTTCCTTTCTCTTCAGTAAGGCTGCCAAAAAGAAGAAAAAGGTTCTCAGGAATGAGAATTGGAAGGGACCTGAAGAGGTCAGGACCTGCCTTGGGGCAGGATCAGCTTTAACCCACTGCTGAGGGGTATTTCTGTAACCTTCGCTCAAAGGCCTCCAGTGGTGGAGATTCCTCAAGGTCCTCAGGCAATCTGTGATAACACTCCCTCTCCTCACTATAATGAAGCATTTCCTAATGTCTAACCCAGATCTCTCTTGATGCAATTTAAGTCTATTGCTTCTTTTCTTATCCCCAGTGGACACATAGAGCAGTTTATTCCTTTCCTTTTTGCAGCAAACCTGTATGTTTGAAGACTGATCTGCATCTGCCTTATCTTTTCCTTAGACTAAACACTAATCCTTTAACTTTTTCCTTGAAGGGAATTTGTTTTAAATTTCTCAATGTATTGCACTTTTCTGGTCTCTCTAATCAGCTCTCTCCTTACCTGAAGGACTTGGAGCTGGGCATAGGATTTTAGGTGGTCATTTAAATGTGATCATTTAAAATAGTATAAAGTGATTTCATTTGTCTTCTCTGTGATCACATGACTCTCCTCTTTGTTGATGTATTAAAATAAAGGTGCATCTCTGAGACGCAGGGTGTTGCATGAGAAGAATGGTGCTGGTTTATGCTGAGACATTCTGTGCAGCCCCTGGTTTTGTTACTGTCTTCCAGGGCTGCTGCCAGCCAGGCATTGCTTATTATGTGCTCTGCTCTGAGATGTTGATTATTCCCTCCTAGAGCTAGAACTTTTCATTTGTCTGTATTGAATTTTATCCTATTTTTTCCTGCCGTCTCCTTAATTTACTAAGATTTGAGCATAATCTTAAGCCTCCAGAGTGCTTGCAGCACTTACCTCTTTAGTATCCTCTTCACAGTTAATAAATGGCTTCTCTAATCCACTGGACAAGATAATGTGGAAAAGAGTGAATAATAACAGACCTGAGGAAGGCTTTTGAGGAAACCCTCTCAGTACACCAGGTAGTGCAACACTAAGCCTTTGAGAACTTGTTTTTTAAATTGGATCTACTAATCAGTTTGTCACCTACTTCACAACATTTTTGGCTAGACCTTATTTCTCATATCTGCTTAAGTTATGTGAGAGGAGCAAGGTTTAACTAAAATTTATAATAATGAACTATTAATAAGACTAGTTACATGCTTTTAGACAAAATTATGATATGACATTTTTTACTCTTTCTGAATCTATGATGCACAGGACTGAACTATGATGCATAGGACTAATCAGCACCTTTAAGGGTCTGTGAATGGATTCACAAAACCATTTGCTCCAAGATTTTTCCGGAAGGTTAAACTGTCTCTAGAAAAGTGGAGTCTACATCTATTCCTTAGAAAAACCCAAAAAACCCCAACAAATGACAACAACCACCAACTGGCCCCACCACAATACAGTCCCCCCCCTTTTCCCCAAACCTAAAAAAACCCCAAACAAAAACCAGTATTCAAACAGCAAAAAAGAAAAAAAAGCACACTATTTGTTTACTCCTTTCCAGTCTTTTGACTCTCTCTCACTTTCTGCCAAGTAAAAGATTATCTTGTTAAATGAACACATCATCCTGTCATGTGTATCCAATGAAGGATAGATTAAATTCAATGAGATGATAGAAATTGTCACATGATTAGTGATGTCAGAATTTATTTCAGTGTCTTTTGGGCATTGATCAAGGCATAAAGTAAGGCTGAAAGTAGAAGTATTTAATTTAGCAAGGAAATTATTTCAAAACCTCCATGTAACAGCAGATGTGTTAAAACGGGCTACTACTTAGCAAGAAGTGTTAGCTTTCCTTTTGGAGAAATGAGGAAAATATTCAGGGATGTACTTTAAGTCATTCTCCATTATTTCTTGTATTTTTAAAAATGTACCCACAACATTCCTGTCATGACAAGAAGCAGTGTTATCTAAGGATTTCCCCCTGGTCTGAATTAAGCAGTCAGATCTAAAGTAACCATATAGGCTGCAAGGGAGTTCACCAGGGACACCTTTTGACATAACCTCTCATTTTCAGATTGCTCTTTGTTGGTGGTGTAACTGCTAAGTGAGGCAAAGGAGAAGTAACAATCACCCCATAACAGAACAATATATAAAACAAAATAAGCACAGTCATGACAACATGGCCAGAAATCTCTGAACAAAGCAAAGAACAAATACATATGGAGAATAATGAAAAACAGACACATGATTCATTCAGATGTTCAAACACAAAACCCCGAATGAACAAGTTGGAGGGTTTTGGCTGCTTTTGCTTTTTCCCTTTCCCTCCCCTCTTTCCCTTGCACATTCCCCCTTCTGGGCCTACTGTGGTTGCTAATTTAAAAAGTGGGGGAAATGAAATAAAAGAAACCATTCAAGAGAAGCGTTAATCTGAAATGTGTAGACTCTTCTCTTTCCAGCCCTTGCCCCCCACCCTCTACAGCCTGGCTTGCCTTTGATAGACCTACGTGCTCAGGGCTGAGGGAGTGAGTAATGGTTGTTTCACAGTATAGTTTCCATACCTCATAGCAATGGAATACAGAACAGTTAATCTGCCAAATACACAAGCCCATTTCTTAGAGTATGAATTACTGTCATCTGTGTCTGCCCTTGCAGACACTGTAATTGCATGCATGCAGATTTGCTTCCTAGTTTAATCAGGGAATTGCATGATTTTGAGTATTTTGCTAGTACCTTAGAAGATGAGCCCAGAAGAATGACTAAAAGTCTGAAATTCCACCTGTGTGATTTAGTTTTTTAATAAATAAAACCTATGAATCACAGTAATTTGTAGGAGGAAAACACTTCAGTTGTATATTCTTCATTTTATGTATATTTTTTCAACCCATGGGTGACTTGATATGTTGAATAGCAGTGTTTGTCTTAGGAGAGAAATGTGCCTAACATGACAAGGGGAACTACAGTGATTCTGTTTATAACCTTAGTATTTCACTATGATATTTTTCTAGTTGAGAAATGTTTTCAATGATCTATTTCTTTTTAAAATATGAAAACTGTGGAATCAGATATGCACTCATTAGGGTTGTGCAACGTTTGCCATTAAAAAAATAAAAATGCCATGAGGTCATCTGTGTTTAACCCACCATATATCACATACAATTTTATTTCTCCAGTGGCCTTGCTGTTTTTAGACCAGGACTTAAAATTTACCGTGACCTATTTTATAAATTGAGAGTTTATTTGTGTAACAAAAATTGAATAACTGGAGGCTTACTGTAAGTGCTGGAGATAATTGGAATGGCATGATAAAGTGGTGTTTCATATCTCCCAAAAGGAGACTGTCTTGTCTTGTGTCAGTGTTGCTACTCATATGCTTAAGCTCACCAGCATCCCTAAATACTCTAATGCATTGGAGCTTAATGATATGGAGGTTTCTGCTCTGGTCTTCTGATAAACGAAGCTTTTATTCATGTAGTAGATATACATTGGTATTGTGTTAGACAAAATACTTTCAAAACTTCAAATTTTACAAAGTATTCTCTGGACATATTCTATGAAGAGTGAAGGTTATTTGTAATTATATGAAATTATGCATATTTACTTTTTATTTTCAAATTCATGTTCTTGTACTTAAGATGGTACAATCTGGTTGTGACTAGCAATGTGAAGCAAGTCCATGTAAAATAAGAAGCTGATGGGAAAGAGCTAAGCTGCATAGAAAGCTATTTAGTTAATAAATTTTATTTATTGGGAATAAGCTCAAATTACAATAACTGTGCTGTGTAATTTATGATTCTCAGAATTGCCATTTTGAAAGGGAAAAAAATCCAGACAAGTAGGTCTGTGCCTGATCACAGACTGTAAACTGTTCACACTAGGAGGGCATGCACAGTGTGCTTCAAGGGGAAATGGATCTTGTAGAAAGTAAATAATTTGTAAAACAGACTTATTTAATTTTGAAACTCTAGACCTGTGTAGCTAATAAATCAGTCCTGTTTTTGATGCCAGAGTAGCAATAGATGTACTGGTTTTTTGTGCATTAGTTTTGTTTACTTGCATTTTTTTCTCCTTTTTGATCCACTCCGAAGCATTACGTAATCAGTGGCATAATAGCTCTCTAGTTATTAAAAGCGTAGCAATATGGAATATTTGAATTTAGCAGGTTTTCTGACAGTGAGGCGTTTGTGAAAGCTGGACATGTGCTGAATGTGGGGCAGGCACTCAGCAAGTTTTGTCTGTGGCTCTGCTGATCCATCTCACCACTGACCCGCAGCAGCCACAACTGATCTGGTCCTTCTGTTCCTGGGTTGACTGAGCAGAGTGCACAAGCTGTGCTGACCATTTTTGGTTGGCAAGCCAGCTGATAAACCCAAATCTCCAGAGGCAGAAGGACAACGACTTCAACAGTGTCATTGAGTCCCTATTTTAAAACAGCTGAAAGGAAAAAAAAAAGCAAACTTGCAATGCTGTGTGTTTTGATAAGATACATTAAACAACAGGAGGCTACTTGTTTAAAATTTGTAAATATTTGGAGGGTTTATAGTCTGTTTTCTGGGAGTTTTTTAAACTTCAGTGGTTTTTACTTTCACTCCTGTGGCTTTTATAAGTAAAGTTGAGATAATATTTTTTCTGTTTAAATTAACAAGTGATATTATATGGAACCACTTGAGACCAAGAGTCAAGTCTTAAGAAAAAATACCTAAAGGAGACATCTAAACACCATGACGGCATGCATACATCAAAATGAAGGGAAAGAAATTGCCAGTAAAAAAACATGAGGTTGTTCCTTCAAGAATGAAGTGTAAATTCACACCCTAGCTTAGCAAATTAAAGTTCATTTGATCTCTGGGCTCATGAGCCATGATGCTCTGTAAATCTGACCACCTTAAGAAGTTACCAGGAGCTGTATGGGGGGTGGGAATGCTGCATATATGTATCAAAAATAACTGCTTATTTGTCTTCTTGAATTTACAGATGATGTGTTCATGGGTGTTTAGGCATCATTACAAAGCAGTTTACCTGGCACCTGTTGGGTTGGCCAGCAGGCATTATTATGTCTTGGCAATTATGCAAGTGTTTTGCAAAATCTCATTTTAGCTTGGAGGTAGAGATTCTCCTGTCTGTATATTTTTGAATGCTTTTCACATCTGCTGAAATGAAATGGCAAAGGATTCAGTGAGTTGTGCCCAGCAAGTCATCATAGTTGAAGCACACCAGCACTGGCCAGTGCCTCACCCTGGTGAGGACTCGGACATCCCCACCCCAATGCCCGCAAAATGCGGCCGCAACTTACCAAACATTCTTGACTCCCTCTAAACAGTGTTCTGTCTCAGGCAAGACCTCTAAAAGTTGTTTATTGAGTTTAAAGCCAGGTCCTCTACAGAGGAAACTCCTTCCTAATTAGTTCCCCTGACACTTTCTTAAACGGCTTCTTTGCAATTAAGGAAAAGATTTCCTGGGTCATTATCTTTTCATAAATGAACTCATGGCCTAGCAAATATTTTCTGTAAGGAGACCCAAGATGCTCAAGTATTCTGTGACATATCTAATCTGTGATTATTCTTAATTTACTGCTTCCAAAATCTGCAGGCCCATATCACTGACAAATAATTGGTTTAAACTTTGTTTCCTTCCAGAGAAATAAAAAAGTGAAAATTCCATTTGTACACAGTGATTAATGTTTTGATTCATTGGTCTGTATAAAACTTTGCCAATAGCTTGGCATGCACTTGAAGTGCATTTTGGGACTGGGTAATGCTAGTAGGTTCTTAGTGGTCTCAGCAGACATGGAAATACCTATTTCATATCACAGAAATTAACAGAAGATAATTTTTGTTTTTTACCTGAACACTGGCTCATAGTCAGGTTTGTTGAAAGCTTCCTTGCAATGCCTTGGCTTTTTCAAATGTCTGGAGGAATCACTTTGCTTAAACTTTTTTTTTCCGATGCCATGATACAGCATCCTATACACCAGTAAATCTATTCAGCCTCTGGTTGCTTGAAGGAAAGTCACCTGTTCTAAAACCGATGGTACTCTGTTCAGAAGTCACTTTCTCCAAAGTCTCAAGACCTTCAGCACAGCCTGACCTGTAGGAACTTGGGGCAGAGGCAGAAGGACAGTGCCCAGCTCCTTTGTTTTGCTAGAGCCTACTCTATTAGGCTCTCTCAGAGCATACAGCTTATGCAAAACATATGCTGCCTTGATATAGTGACAATTTGATAATGAATCCAGTTGACAGGCTCTCATTGAACGTGGGTACTCAACAGGAACCACTCTGAATCAGATCTGTGAATTACAACTTCACTTCTGTGGTTTGCCAGCAGAGAGATCACGGCTTGCTTTTGCCCTATTGCTGTACACCCCCTGCTTTTGTTTGGAAGAGTACTGTTTGCTTACCCAATTAATTATTAAGTGCATCTTCTCTTTCTTGGTTGAGGGTATGCTGTTAAACACTAAGAGACTGTGCCATCATTTTTATTACATCTGTGTTTCTGGGTGTCTGAGGGCTGCTTGTCTGTAGATGGTGTAGGATTGCTTGAACAGGAATTGATGTGCAATACAGAAGAAAAATTATAACTGCTAGCAATAAAGATGTTGTTCCCTCAATACTCATCAAAAAACCCACCCACACCACTTCTGGGAAAGGAACTGCTGGGCATTAATAATATTGCTCTATCTATTTAGGCTATGGTAACCATACAGTGAGCACTAAAGCTTGAAGTGCTAATGAACAGTAGAGAAAACAATTGTACTCAACAAAAAATAGCTTAAAGGCAACCTTGTCCTATGGACTTTGCAGCCCATGACCTTGAAAAAGAGCACGGTCCTCCCCAGTTTAGGTACTGTAAGTAATATTAGTATTTTGGATGGAGTTAAATGATGTTTCTTTAAATTACTGAATTTTCCACAAAAAAACCCTAAACAAACAAACAATAAAACCCCAAACCAAACAAAACCCCTGAAACTGAACCAGTCTTTCAGCTCTCCTGAGAATAATTGTACATTTGGATAACATTTAGTGAGTTTTTTCAACTCAATGTTTTGAGGAGAGCTAAATTTATAGATGAGAAAAGGATGAGGCCATGATAGGGGTGCTAGAAATTACTCTCTTACTTGATGAAATAGTTTTTGTCTGACTGGGTCTTCCCCAGCACCAGTAATTGGCTGATGTTTTCTTCCATTAGATGGCAGTGGTGTGATATGTGGTTTCTCTGGACCCCCATATTACAAGATTTATTAAAAAATTACAAATGGTTAAATTTTCTTGGTTTCGTTTCCAATTTCAGAGTCTCCAAGCTGTCAATTTTTTATTCACATAGAAGTTTACAACTTATTGTCCAGTTTAAAGAAAAAGAGGGCTGGGACTTTCGCAAAGAACCCAGTTAAATATTTTGAGAAAATGAGCAGTTATGTAGAATGGACACTCAGTTGTCACGCTACAAGAAATACGGGAGGGATAGATTTAGTTTTGGTCCACCTGAAGTCATTACAGTAATTTGCTAGTTGATCCTCTATGGTGGAACCAGAGCTTTTGATGGTTTTGGCCAACAAGGAGTTTGGGAGGGAGGTATAGGTATGAGAGCAGAGGGTGGGAACAGTAGGGAACGCTTGAAGAGAGGGATGGGAGTCACTGCAGCAAGTTGGAGTGTCACGCCTGGGATAGGATGTGGGCAGAGGCAAGAAAGAAGAGGCTCAAATGTATAAAACAACAGGCTTTCTTTATTTCACTGCGTATAGAATGCTCTTTTTTATTCTAAACAATGGAGAAAAGGAGTTGAGTATTTTTATATGATCTCTATAAAGATTAAGGCACATTACTTTGCTGCTTGTGATATTAGTTGTGCTGTTGTTTTTTATTAACTTATTAAATATGGAGCAGTAAACACTATTTATTTTTAAATTAATTGAAATGGAGTTGTTGCCCTTCATGGCTTTTTATTAATTGAATATTTTTGCTAAGCTGTCTGCTTTCAGAGCAAAGGTTGCAGTCATGAAATGGGGGTCAATGGGACCTCCATTTAAATGCATGTTATCTCTATGTTAATTGCCTGCATATTTAACCAACCAAGCATGTCATTCTGCAGAATGTAAAGGTTTTTGTGGTCAGCCTTTAATCACAAAACAGCAAGAAAAAGTCTGAGTGACCTGGTTTGCCTGAGGTATCTTGGTTGCTCTTGTCAGTCACTTCAGCTCACAGTAAATTACAGGGTAAATTCCATATAACTGATGGAAGGTATCTTTAGAAAAAGCCCCAAAACTAAGGGGAGGGGAAAAAAAATCTGTGCTCATTATTTTAGTGTTTAATTTTTGGTTATTTGTTGCACATTGTTTTTATTTTTAAATAGTAACAGGTTTTTTGCTAGTATCAACAGTTATTAGAGAAGAAAGTAATGGAACAGACATTAAATATGCTTCAAGTTTTGGAGACACATACATATTTATCAAGTTGGGTGTATTTGAGTTCTTGCATCAGAAAGAATTGCATAGCTCTGCCTGCCATGCTCTATTTTCTTGGGTTTTTACTGCAGAAGTGGTAAAATTGTTATACTTAAAGGATAGGGGTGTGGGTGTTGTGCAACAAATTCTTCTGAGGCTACTGGGATTAATGAACTTCTGCAGTGTTTTCACCAGTGTCTGGTAATGAGATTGAGGTTTTGGAACTTAAAAGTGTTTGAGATTGCTACCTCTGTCAAATTTGCTTGAATGGGGTCAGTCAGTTCAAAAGTTATGAGAAAGGAGGGGCTGACAGGGAAATGTAAGTAGATATTTCTGCTGGATGTTCTTTGCCTTGCTTTCTTCTTCTTTTGTAATAATTCCTGGAATTAAATTTGCCTTTCTGAGCAAATAGGAAGCTGACACTTTTATGGACATTTCTAAGGGCATCATAACGTAAAACTAGAATTTTTTCCCATGTGCATCATCACATTTATCTCCATTTAATTTCTTCTTCTGGTTTATTACCCAGTTGCTTTCTTTAATAAGGTTCTTCTGCAGCTCTTCACAGATGCTTCTCCTGTTTTGTCTCCTAAATAATCTTGTCACCTCAGTGCTTAATCTCTTCCTGTCTTTTAGAAGTGAGTTTTGCAGTATGAGTCCTGGCAAAGCTCCTTGTGGAAGTCCACTGGTCCTGTTCCCCCCTTGTAAGAAAGATCATGCCCTCTACCCTCTGTTTTTATCTCTTAACCAATTGTTTACCCAAGAACTTTCCCTCTTAAGCTGTGGCTGCTTAGTTTCCTAAGAAATCTTTTGTGAGGGCCTTGTCAAATGTCTTTTCGAGATCCAAGCGGACTATATTAGCCAGATCACCCTTATCCACAGGCTTGTTGACCTTTTGAAAGCACTCCAATAGGTCTGTGAGACAAACCTACAAAAGCCAGGTTAACTCTTTCAACATATTTTATTTCCATTGATTTTACTCTGTTTGTGTAATTTCTGGTGATATGATACCAAGCTTAGAGATCTTTATTTACCTGGATCTTGCTTGGGGTGTTTTCAGAACACTGGCACCATGTGTGCTGCCTCCCAGTCCTCAGGTACAGAGTCAGTTTTAGGGGGAAAAAAAAGAAAAGGCCTGCACACCACTTCTTAGTGTGTGTAGTCAGTTATTGCGTCCTGGAGCTCTTTTCAAACTGGGAGGGTGAATACCATCTGTTGTTGCAATTTGTTCATGTTCACTTTTGTCAATTTGTCCTATAACCTTCTCTGTGGTCATTTAAAATTAAGAGTTGCATCTGTTCTGGGCTTCCTAAGCAGCTGCTCTCTGAAACAGCTCCTAAAAATGTGATCATTGCATTACGTCCCATTTTGCCCAATCTGTGTAGGGATGATAAAAGTCCTCTATGAGCATTCCACTTACTGCTTTTCTGCATAGTACTGCATTTCAGTTCTTACAGGTTTTATGTTACTCTCTGCCATGCTTTGTCTGATCATTTCTACCCCAGCATAGCCTGCTCTGTCTTTCCGTCATGCATGTTAGATCTTGGTGTTAAGATGATCAACTCATTGCCTTGTTTTCACAGTTTTTCTGTGACTCATTTCTGACTGTGGTATGTATTTAAGTACACCTTAAGTACATTGAAGTACATCCTATTTCTTAACACTTAAAATGTTTAGGGAACCACTGATGTTTCAGTTGTATTGTCAGCACAGCATTTGAGTGACTCCATGGTTACTTTGCGTTGCAGTCTGTCCAGTCTTCGCTTCTCCACCCTGGTGTTTTATTTGCAAGAGGGATAGATCTAGTGATCACCTTCTGGTTTTCTCAAAGGTTACCAATTCCCCCATCTGCTTGCCTGGAGAGAGAGATTGTCATCACTCCAACCTGCTCTGGCCTTTCAGTTAGCTCCAAGTTCTAGAAGGACATTTTCAATGCAAGAAGATGCAGCATCAGCAGCTCTCAGTGGGAAAGGTCCAGCACTAGATTATATCCTGTTTTACCACCTGAGTCCTGCCTTTAACGGCAGCTGCCCTAATAGACCTGGACCTGCTGCCCCTGTGTGTAGCTCTCCTATGGGCAAACCATGGAAAGGACAGTTGGCTTATTAAATAGGTTAAATCCCACTTTAATTTCTTCTTCCAAACTATTTGGTAGTTTGTTCCTACTACTTCTTTCTATCCAGGTAGTCTATGTGGCCTCTCCTCCTCTTGCTGCACTAAAGACAAAAGCTAGAGTTTGTTTCTTCTTCCATGCAGTCAAATTCACACTCCTATGGTCTCAGTTTAGTTCTTGGAAATGCTAAGGCTCCTCTTACTCAAAAGAGTATAGAGAAGGATTGGTGAAGAATGGAAGACATAGCATTTAAAACAACATTCACAAAACCAGAACAAAATAGGAATGTCTATGAAAAAATAAATATCTGGTATTAGGCAAGAGAAAAAAAATGTATGCACAGTGCTGGCAGCAAGGATAAATGAGAGTAACCAGGCTGTGATTAAATATGGGTGAGAGTTTCTGACCACCAGAGCAGTTGTGTTTTGATACAGAAGGTGGAGTTTTTCTGGTGTCAATTTTTCTGACAGGGAGAGTTGTGGCATGAGCCTGCTTGAGTGTGGGGTTAGGATTCTTGCCTGAATGTATGCACTTATTTCAAGGAATTCTCCCAATATTCTCAGTCTTCTCAGATATCTTACAGTATCTGCTTGGAGTCAAGCAGATACTGTAAGATGTGCTTTCATACAACTGCTTTAGTAGTTTAGTAGCTGTACTGAGGCAAGGAGCACTGGGGAGGGAGCTGGAAGACACATTCCCTCTAGGACTGCTCTCCTTGGGGCCACTGTGGCTGGGTGCTGGCTCAGGGCACTTGGAACTCTGACATTCCACCACACTGTCTACAGCCCTTCTGAGCAAATCTTTACCTGGAAGACAGCTTCTAGGGCAGCTCTTTGAAGAAAAAGCCTGGCTCCTGAGTTAAAATAGAGGGCAACTGCCTCATTCCTCCTGAGCCGGCCCGACTGGGGTGCATGGGAGTGTGTGGGGGAAGCTGTGATGGTTGTCTGAAGTGCTTGGGAGCAGGAGCTGGAGAGTGAAGTGTGGCTCTGATACAGTTCGTCTCCTTGCAAATTGCCTGTGTGTTTGCCAGTGTGAGGCCTAGGAAATGTCTGCAGGCTTGCACATTAAAAAAAAAAAAAAAAAAAAAAAACCCCAAATTAACCTTCAGAAGCCCAGCAAGGTGAGCTTTCAGTGTTTTGGAAGCAAGGATAAGGCAGAGGACTGGCTATAAAATGTTCTTCTATTATTTTAAATGGAAGTTCTGAGTGTCACCAAGTCATTTCATATTAATAAGACTTGTAAGAATATAGGATTTTCAGATTACGCTTTTAAAGCCCCATGTTGCCACTGTGTTTTAGGGAAGAGTAGAAGCACATGTTACTCATAGGACTAAGTGAAAACAGAAATTTTGTTTTAATTTGGATAGTCTTCACTGACACTCAGCTCCTGTGTTTGGCATTCCTGAAAGGGAGAAGAAGAGTGGAATGTAAAAGGGGAAAAAATTTCCAGTTAACATTTGGTTTGAATTTACATACAGCTTTAAAAAAGAATGGGAAAAAGGAAAAAGGTACCATTACAGTTACACTGTAGGTCCACTTTATTCTCAGAGCAATTATCTGTTCTGTAAATCTCCCCCATCCCTTTCTTTCTATATGCTTCATCATTATCTCTGCACTGTTATTTTATCCTGGTAAATAATGATTTAAATAGAGGGAACTCTGCAATGGAGAAATGCTTGGACTGGCATATAGAAAATTGTGCTTCATTATTTATTTTACTTTTTTATTTATTTAATAAATTGAATAGTCTCCTCCTTCCTCCATTCCTTCAGAAAACAGAGATTAGATCTAATATTATAGGTTATCTCCTCTCTGCTAGAGATCCACAAAGTGAAGGTCTAGTCTGTGCTATTCAAGACATTGTAAGAAAATAACTGAGTTTGGCTAAAGAAGGCCTTCTGTTTTAAGGCCTCAGTTTCCCTTTGCAGGGCATTGCTATCAAGGAACTTGTGACATATATGGACATGCATGTAAATATGAGTGTATGTGTGTTGAACTTTATGAGGAGTTGATGTCTTAGTCCATGTCATGTAACATTTTGAATCATTATAATGCACAAAGAAACAATTCTGAGCATTTAAGTTTTACAGCAAGGCTCAGTTCATAAATAATAACTAAAACTATAAATTTGATCTAGTGATAAACTTTCCTAGAAAGAGCAGTTCAATTATCAAGATCGGTGCTGACATTTGAAGTTGACAGTAGGGTTCAACTCATTAATGTTTCCCTTTTGCATGTGTCATTTACTCTGCTTTCTGAATTTTCTGAACATAAGATGGGGCCACCTCAGGATGTGTATACTTAATATTAGATGCATGCTGAAGCACAGTACTCAAGAAGGCTTTGAGTTTCACTAAAATAAATCTTCCTGATGAAACAAGTGTCAGCTCCTAGGCATCCCGGTCCTCCAAAGTTCATTTTAGGACAAAGGATGCGTAAGCTCACTATTACAGAACCCATAAATGCTGCCGTTTATACTGAGTCCTGCGCCTCAGTATTTTGTTTTAAAGGACTTAGAAATATCACAGGCTTGAGGATATATTTGAAAAAATTCCTCTCCCTTTCCTAATGATGTAAAGGTAGTGTTCACGGGTCTGACACACTTGGAATAAATTTGATCATTACAGCTAGACTGCTTGTCAAAAATGCTATCTCCTTTATTTCAGTGAAATCCTTGTTACGTGCTTAAGATGGTGGCAGCCTCAAGGAGTATGTCTCCCACTCACTTGGAGAAGACAATATACTCTTGGCATTTATGTTGGCTGGCCTACATACTTATTTTAAACATATCCTGTTTGGATCTTTTGGATCACTTTTCACATTCAGGGTTGAATCTTTGAATGTATGTCAGTTACGCTCAAAAGCAAGATACCAAGGCTTACAATGTCTCAAAGTCCATGATACTTTGGGGAAATACATTGCAGCACTTGGTAAGTGCTTGCTTGTTCTGCTCGTGCCAGTACCTCTGAAGCTCTACGAGCATCAATCCCTGTGACTAAAATACATTTAGTAGACTATTTTGATACACAGTTCTGTAAAGTCATACATCTGCGTGCATAAGTGTGAGTATCTCCTTTAGTCATTAAATTGGGACTGCTAGATGAGTAAAACCTTCTTGAAACCTCAGAGTTAATGTGGAAGGGAGGAGGACATTTTTCTTTGCAAAATTCTGGGAGCAAAGAAGGCGTTTTACACCAACTGGCAAAGAGCTTATAGGGCACACTTCCAAACCTTCAGAAAAAGTTTCCCACAAAGACTTTTTTTTTCTTTTTTTTTTTTCTTTTTTTTTTTTTAAAGTCATGCTGCAGGAATTAAGTTGGAGATATCACTGACCGAAAGGACATTTTTTCTGAATGAGCCGAGAACCAAAGGAAATGACTCCGGGGTTTGAAATCCTTTTATTTCCTCTGTGGAAGATATCTGTGCAGCTGAAACGAACCATTCTGGCTGGCTCCAAGCCAAACTTTATGGGAACTGAGATTAGGAAGTTCTATGGTCAAAATAGCCATTGAACAAATTGCTTCCAGTGTAAAGCCTCAAATTTCCTGATAAAGCTACAGTGTTTAACCCTTCTTTTTCACTTGGGTGAACAGCCTGCCTGTTATCAGGCACAAACTGTTTATCCAGTTGTGGTCCCAGCAGTGCTCTCAGAATTGGCTGCAAGGGCTTTACTATTTTTTACTTTTATATGCGGTAGGCAAAGCAAACCCTAGAAAAAAACATAAAAATGTTTGAACAGTTTTGGGTGATGCTTCCCATTTAAGATAGCAGGAAAAGTGCTATAAACAAGACATCAGATTGCCAACTGCAGTGTATGGCATTTTTGTCTTGCAGCCCTTTCTGAAGGGATGCTTTATTTTGTTTTATGATGGTGTTAGCTGGCTCGCTTGGCCTTCGCGAACTAAATGAAGAGGCAGGAGCAATAGCAGCTGTTCCTCTGAACTGCACTATTGACTCCAGAAAGTCAATACAACCACAGCAGAGTGCTGTGACTGGAGCACCAAACCTGGCCTCTGAATGCTATGGCACGGGCTCGCTAATCTCCAGACAAAATCACCTGATTCAGAACAACAAAATGCAACAATTTTAGTTATGGATTTCTCTTGCTGTTACCATCAAACTGGAAGGCCTGGAAGGGTGGCAAAGAGAGCTAATGCTGGAATTGGGAGCAAGGACCAGGTGTGCTGAAGTGTCCTTACCCCACTGTGCTTGGAACTACATTGGGCCAGCCACCTACTCGTGCATGTGGCTATCTCTTTTCCACGTGGGCAGAGCTTCCAAGCAGAGCTTATGCCACGTGTGTGTAGGCTGTGTTTTGGGCAGTTCTTGAAGAGGATGTTGGTAATTGCACTGTAGCCATGGAGCTGAGACAGGATGTGGCTGCATCTGCTCGCTCTGTCCCTAGCAGCACTGTTTTGTTCCCCAAAGCCTGTGTGCCTTTGCGTATACTTGGTGTTTCATGCATTAATGCCTTTGCGCAACCTAAATTTAAAAGTCCTAAATCTTAGACAGGTGTTTCCATCATTTTGCCTGAGAGACTAATTCCCGAAATAATAAAACTCATTATTAGTAAGTTTTTTTTCCTTTATATTCAGCCTAAATTTTGCTTTTCCTAATTTAATCCCACTACTCTTCATTATCCTTCCTCCCCTACCTCTGGGCACCGCACTAATTAATTCATCTCCCTCTTTGGTTTCTGCTTCTTATCCTTCAGTATTATAGTTCAATGTTAAAATGCACTCCTCTTTTCTTGTATTTACTCAGCTGAGCAGATATATTTGAGTTCCAGCAATCTTTCCTTGTAAAACTTTCTGCTGACCTCTATTCAATGTTATTGTTCATCAGTGAACAAACCCTCTGGTTTGTTTACAAATTACTGGTATGAAAATGATCAGAACAAGATGTATTATCCCAGGTAAGTGTGTGAGTGACATTGTAAACTGAAATTTTATATATCAGTGCCTTTAAACCATTGGTTTGGGGTTTTTTTGTTTGTTTGTTTGTTTTGTATTGGGGGGTTTTGGGTTTTTTTTTAATTTGGTTTGGTTTGTTTTTTTCTTTTTTTTTTTTCCTTTGGTTTGGGGTTTTTAAAAAAGTTTTTTATTTAAGAGCTGATTGATTGTACTTTCTATGATCTGATATGAAATCAAACCAGTCTGACACTTCTTAGATATACTTAGGAAGTCCTATTTTTTACTATTTAGGGCATAGGTGATTTTAATAATTTGATGTTTTTTGCTATTTGATATATATGTGGGTGTCCTGGCATGAACTCTTCAAAAGTCTCAGCTTGCATCTCTCTTCTTTTCCATCAGTGCTATTTCTGGAATGATTTCTTAATATTTGGAGGCCCCTTCTTTACCATTCTACCCTTTGTCAGTTAAATAAGTAATTAGACTGTCTGTTTCTTAATGACAGGTTGTATCTTGTATTTGTACACAGCTATCACATCTGCCCTCCCTAATTTTTTTTCCTGCTATTTTCATCTGTGTCCTAGATATTACATGTCAGTTGTAGATAAACTTCAACGACTCAGTAATGAAACCAATGCTTAGTCTGTCATTAGTCATCTGAACCTTGATGAAACCAGCATTTCTTCTCTTCCTTCCATGGGTATTAATAGACAGGCTTGGACCCTACAAATGAATCTTTTGGCCCTAAAAATGGGACTTTACACCCTAAAAACATGTCTTTGGATGCTCCAAATGAGATATTAAAAATGAAGAACATGAGGCTTTGAACTCTAAGTGAGGACATTTTTACCCTGAAACAAGGCTTTGTCCATACACAGGAGGCTTTCAAGGCGAGGAGAAAAGCTTTGGGCTCTAAAAATTAGGATCTTGGCTGTAATAGAGAGGCTTTGAGGCTCAGAGGGGACCTTATAACTCTCAAAAGCTACTTGAAAGTAGGTTGTAGCAAGGTGGAGTCAAGTGTTTCCTCCCAAGTAACAAGCAACAGGATGAGAGGAAACTGCCTCAAGTTGTGACAGGGGAGATTTAGATTAAATGTTTGGAAAAAAGTTCTTCACTGAAGGAGTGTTCAGGTATTGGAATAGGCTGCCCAGGGCAGTGGTTCAGTCACCATCTCTTAGGTTGTTAAAAAATCTGAGTGGATGTGGCACCTGGGGACATGATCTAGCAGTGAATATTATGGTGCTGGGTTAATGATGATCTCAGAGGACTTTTTCAGCCTTAATGGTTCTGTGGAAAAAGGGTATTTTTGATAATTTTTGCATTTAATAGTCTGCACTTCTGTTTCAAAGGGAACACAGTACCATCACATTACCAGTCACTTAAAAAATATGAAAAAAAGACCAAATCAAACCCAAGTAGGAAAAAAAACCCCAAACCCAAACAAACAAAACCAAGCCATGTCCCAGCTGATGAGCAAATAAAGGCTGGAGAGAGCATGTCCTTGTCACTTGTAAATAAGGTACATTCTGCTACTGAAAAAAGGAACTATATATGAGCCTTTCCTGAAAAGAATAAATCATTTATTAGAGATGATATCTATAAGGATATGTTGGCCAACTTCTTTTGCAAGAAGTCTTGTCAATTATAATTTGAAAATTCTCCAGGACTTAATATTCTGATGGAATGAATAATAGAAAAATAATCTGGTTTTCTGTCACCTGACAAAGAGGAGGTCCGCTCTGGACCGTGTTTCCATGATTGATTAGGAAGAAAGGCCAAGCTGTGTAAAAGCACTGATTATAGTACTTGGCCTGATGAAAATTGCTGTAGACCATTAATAAATGTTAAGCAGGAAAAGTAACAATAAGGAGTACTCTGAAAGAATGCTCTGAATTAATTCATTTAGAGTCTTTACCTTAGAGATCATAAAAGAGACCTAATGGATATAACAGGAAGATTAAGTAAGCTCAAACTGGAGAACTGTCACAAATAATGGGCTGCTGGTCACTTCAGAGTTAATAGACATGTGAAGTGGTTTTGCAGTGCTTCTATTTAAATGGATCAGCAATAGGACTAAATATTTAATAGTGAGAAATTTTATTCCTTATAAGAGTTTAATGAATTTAAGATCTCCTCACAGGTGGTCTATTAGTCTATTTTGAGATCCTTTCAAGGAAACCAAAGCTACTGGAGGAGGGAGGGTGAGGTTGTCTTTTATCTACAGTCTCAGGGGGAGGTGTTGGCAAAGCTAGGATTAAACCTTCTGAGTTTTCTTTGCTGTCTCATGTGCATCTCACAAAACTCTTTACAACTGTCTCCAGGAGGTAAAGAATTTGTAAGACCCATTTAGGTCAGAAAAAGTTTGCATTAACTGGTGTAGTTAAGAAAACTAAACAGGGAGTCTTGGCAAGTGAAATAAAATTATTGAATGATTAAAATGAAGTCTGCATTCTAAAATGCTGTGTAGTAAACCTGAGTTTCAGAAAGGAGATTCCCCCTTTTTCATGTTGCACAGTTGTAGGGAAACAGAATGATTTCTGGTCATGCAAACAACTACAAGTACTATGAAAATTCCAAATTTATCCACTATAAGCAGGTAGCGGTACACTTCATGCAAATTATAGCTACAGTGACCCAAGAAAATAAAAATATAGCTGTAGTGATGGATAAGCCGTTGCAGATATGTTCCCATGAATATACTCTTGAACTGATAATGAGTTTGTTGTAGCCATACATCCTTACGGTCCTTCTCCATTACTATTTGAATGCAGTGAGTTTCACAGTTGTCATTGTTTATGGAAAGTATTATTTAGATTTTTGTGTGACACATTGTAGTCTTGGAGGAAGGACAGTATTCCATCAACACTTGCCATCAGAAAGCAGGGGTGTGTCATGGTATTTTGCTGTTTTAATGTTAAACTTGATAAGCTCAGCACTTGGGGTTTTTTTGGTTTTTTGGTTTTTGAGTTTTTTTTTTTTAGAGAGAAGAAAACAGCTGAATGTAGTGTTACACAATGAAAGGCTTTTCATAGCTAAATAAAAATCAGACACTTGTATTTCCTTTTAAATGATTGAGTGGAATGTTGATGATTTTCCTGGAAAAGCTTAAATATGTATATGATGTAAGGAGAGATATAAAATTGCATATTTCAGTGAGCTGCTATCTTGTGTAATTGTATCATTGAGTGCTGAAGTAGTCTTGCTATAGCAAATTGCTATATATTTTTTTACTAATATTACAAATATGGTTTTTATAGCTCAAATCATTCTAAAGAGATGCATTGTTGTAAACTGGACATTTCTGGAGGGCCAAGCGTGACAAAATTTTTACTAAAATATCTGATGAAATACTGATGCTTATTCTTTAAAAGATGAGGCAGTATATTTTTCTGATTTGTAAACACTTTTGAAAACATTCCATTTTTATTTGAACATTTGTTAGCAAAACAATAATTATTTAAAGTGTTGATTTCATGGGTAGTTTAAATCACTACATATGACTTGAAAATACAGTTGTGAATTAACACATGGGATGTATAAACTCTCTGGACCCATGAATATCATCTTATTAGACCTAGATTTCAAAAGTGCAGGGTTTGCAGTAATTCTTACTAGTCTATCTTTAGTTTCTTCTCCCTCTCTCTTTTTT
>VWZN01022287.1:94701-145814 GCA_013396955.1 Regulus satrapa | reverse complement strand
GCCATATTTGTGAGACAAAGACCTCTTTTTTTTTTTTTTTTTTTTTTTTTTTTTTTTTTTTTTTAGCCAGACTACCTATCTATGCATTTATGCCTCTGATTTTCATATCATCTTTATGGTTTTTGGCATGGAAGCCAGACAAATTAGCCTCCTTTATTCAGTTTTTTCCTCAGCTTCCAAGGTTTTTGGGTGCCTGAGAATCCCTTTGAAAGCTACATATTTGTCTGTAAAGTTATGTAGCTAATGGATCACGTATAGTAAAAAGGACCAAATTCCCCTTGAAATACCCAGAGGTTTCAAAAAAAAAAAAAAAAGAGGGGATTGGGTTGTGAAATGGAAGACAAAAGAAGGCAATATATGTGTTCATGGGAAACTTCTTGTGTCTTTCAGCAAGACCGATGGGCAGCAGTGGTGGCTGCAAACTGAGAACATGGAGGGACTGTTCAGAGTTTGAGTATTAGAGGGCTTCTTTGACATCTGTCCTTTTTTAAAGGACTACAAAGGAAACACAATGATATCCTAAGTGCATGCAGCTAAGAGGCAGCCTTTCTCGGCCTGGTGTCAGAGTATTGAAAGGCTGGTAAGAAATGGATGAGCAGAGCATACTCAGGCTGCTGGCATGGGGGCATCAGGAGTACAAAGCCACCGGCTCCCAAGTGGCTGAAAGGATAAACACTCAATTTGCACACACAAAGAGAACATTTCCTTGACACGGAAAGCTGAATTACACCCAGGGAAAATTCCACATGCCCTTAGAGAAGAAACAAAAATCAATATACTGTTTCAAAATACATTTTTATTCTCTGCTTTCAGTGACTTCTGTAAGCTGTGTGTCTGCTGCCCGGCTTCCAAGTCCAAGTAGCAATGATACATTAAATAGCTATGTTTTTCTAAAAATAATCTGTTTTCTTTTTGACTTAAGTGAAATATTGAAGAATACACTTGCAATTCTGTTAAATTAGTTGTTTTTTATTGGATGTCATTGGTGAAAGAAGAAAAATGCAGCACAGATGTGTACTTGAGTGCTCTGGGAGATGACTTTAGGTGATAGGATGTTGATCACATTGCTTGGCCTTTTGGGCCAGTTCAAAACATCTGTGCAGCTCAGCTGAGTTGTGGTTTTTTTTACTGTTTGGATAGTAAAGCCCATGTGTCAATATAGAATTTGAACTAATGAAAGGACTATTTTCTTGGCTATCATGAAAAAGCCAAGAATGTGGACTATTCCCAAGCATACATGTTCTTGTCTGTAAATATTTTAGTTACAAGTAGATGTAGTTCCAGATAGAAATCTCAAAGATAAGACCCTCAGACTCAAGCCCCCAGATCTCTGCAACCTTTTTTTTTTAATCCAAATAATCACCTTTTTTCTTTTTTTTTTTTCTTGCCAGTTACTGTATCAGCAGGCAGTGTCAGCTGGAACAACACTTCTATGAAGTTTTTAAAAGTTAGAAATAAGCTTTTGCCCAGTACTTTCCTATGTCCTTTTGGAGTGCTGTTTCAGTAGGTTTTTTTTCCCTTTGAGATCTAACTTTTCTGTCAGCTGCAGTCAGCAGTGAATTAATACTCTTGGATGAAATGAGGGTTTCCCATCTGTTAAGTCTTTGTGAGGATTTCTTCACCTACGCTGGATTGGGATGAACTCGAGATTTTTAAAAAATGGAGGCAGGGGAGAAGAGAGTAGGGGAAGAAACAGAAGCTTTTACAAATCCGAAGGAAAACTTATATGTGCAAAAGTATGTTTTCCAGCTGTCTGTTGGTCTAGTAAAATGTATTTTATCTGTACCTGCATTTCTCCTGTTCTTAGCTTGGTGCTGTTAATAGTAACCACGGAAGGAGACGCCCGATCCAGACAGCTGGCTGAGAGGTGAAAAGCTCAGGCTAGAGCTCTGGGTCTGAATCAGCACCCAGCCTGATCCCTTCCACCCCCACTGAGGGTGTCCTGACCCTCAGGCTGCTCTGCCTCCCTTAGCTTTGTCACAACTTTTAGAAGAAATTATGATGTGGAGGTGAAAGGTCTGTGGAAACCATGATATAGTTTTTTGTTAATTTAAATAGATTGGGGTATTTTTCAGAGGAGAACTATTTGCTTGGCAGCTTCCCAGCCCATTCTGCTGTTGAGCTTGCAGTATTTGTATCTGCCTTAGGAACAAGTTGCAGAGAAAAGTATTAATGACTTGGAGAGTCACAGTGTTGGGTTATGTAGCTCAGGAGAGCAAACACGCCTGTGTCCGGGACTGCTTGCAGACTGCACTTGGTCAGAGGAAAGCCTGAAGTGGTTTGGCATAGTTTATACTGGCACTAAGGCTGTAAGACTAGAAATAATCAGAGCAGTGAGGAGTTCACTAGTCTGGCCTAGAAGCCTAGAAGTTAAATTTAATCAGAAAAAGTAAGCATCCAACTTTCAGACATGAGTTGACGACCAGCACACAGCCGTAACTGTGCGGGGCATTACGATATATTGACTAGGATGTGGGAAGTGGAAGTGAAAACCTTGCAGGCAGGAGCTTTTAGGAAGACGTCATAGTTAGATGTGTGAAAGCCTTTGATTTAGAAACTAAATAGCTACAGTAAGTACTATAAACACTGTAAGACATAAAGTTTATGACTGATAAGAGGATTAAAACATTGCTCTGACATTAGGCGTTGTGCACCTCCCATCCTCCTCCCTGAGATGAAAGTCCCTCTTTAAGCTGAGACTTTTTGGTGGTTACCAGATGAACATTAAGAGGAATGTGCTGCCAAATGTTAAGTTTAAATAAGCATGTTTGTATATTAAGTGATTATCTCTTTAGTTGTATGCCCCCAAATGAATATCTGTAGAGAATCTTTTATAAATAATTCTTTCAGAAAATTATAATGATAAAGTAACTTGCAAGGAAGAGAGGACAAGGACTCATTCCCTGTTGTGATACCTTATTTATTCTGAAGTGTATTTAAAAAGGGTGCTATAATTAATTCTGTGGCCTATCAGCATAAAACATACCTTCAACATGAAGATTTGACCAAGATTCTCTTTCTATTTTTGCCAAGTCTGTATAAAAGAATCTAATTCTTCCTGCTTGTCTAGAGAAGTCATCACAGGATCATAGTTAAAGCTGTCTATAAATGAATCATTAACTGGGGTTTATAGAGACTGGCTTTTAGAAACTTTATTCTAAGTTGTCTTTCACATCCTGCTGTGCTAAGCAGAATACTATTTTGTGATTAATCTGTCTCCATAAACCACTGCATATTGTGCAGTCTCTCTGCTTTCTTTGGTTTTAAGTCATTAGGCTTTCTGAGAATACCTTGGAAGGTATTTCTTTCTATTCTATTTCTGAGAATACCAAGTGGAAGAATCATGTTGAAGTGAAACATCCACACAGCATGTATGAGTGCTACATGTTTTCCTGGGGTGAAGGTATGGTAGGGCAGCAGTTGTTATTCATTCCAGCAGTCCTCTCAAATCTGATTAAAATCTGATTCTTTTGCTGTACCTCAGGTCAGTGCTGTCCGAGACACCTCTCTTCTGATACAAAAGAGCTATCCAAGGTCTCCAGTCTGACTTCTAGCCCGAAAGGAGAGACATAGCCACAAGATTCTGTGATATGCCATTGCTCCGTTTTAATTTTCTCTAAATAAATGGGAGCATAAAGATACCCTTGAGATTAAGATAAAGCTACTTTTTCTAACAATGTCTTAGATGTGCATTTTTAAAAGCCCCGGGTTCTAGAGCTGATGACACAAACCCTCAGAATCCAATTTTAACTGCATCACTCTAAATTAGTGACACTCTCATATCCTCAGTGTTCTCCAGGTATATATTAAGACCAGAATCTGGTCAGTAGATTTCAATTTGAAACCATTAGCCTGGTGACAATTTAATTGCAACTAGATAAGCTCTGATTACCTATCAAGCGTCAAGCAGAGATTCGCAGTTTTCATCACTTCTGCTAAGATATCTGCTGACACTCTGTGTCATTGTCTAGATTCTGTGAACAGTTACAATACAAATAACATGTTAATTAATATTAAAAAAAGAAGGGATGACAACCTTGTCACCTCAAATGAAAATAATTTAAAGGGCAAAAGAGGACAAAACTGTCATCAAACCTAAATGCATAGATAACCATAACAGTGGTGTTTAGATCACCATATTTATGAAATTTCAAAGCTAAACATGGCAGATTAATGCAGTCTACTTAAGTGGTAAAATAACGTCATATTTTGCATGTATAGTAGATGCTAATGCATGAATTTCAGCAATTTCCAGAATGCTTTTTACGATCAGAAAATGTGTTTTGCCTGTCTTACTAGTTGCACAAGATGACTTTAAAGTGCTTCTAGTCTGGTGCAATACCATTAGTCCTTTGTGTAGCACAATGTCCTACAGTGAGCGTAATGACAGTGTAGTTATCATAGCTGTTAACAAATGGGCCTTAATGGTTGCTTCAGTCCTTATGACTCAGGCGAGACCCTTTAAAAATTGTACTGTAAACTCATTAGATGTAATTTGAATTTGGAAGTTCCATAAATAGATGCTAGTGGATAGACTTTGTTGATGGTCATAGAGCAAAACAATTAATCCCTGGTTTATATATCCTGGTGAGTTGGTTTTTTGTTTGTTTTTCTCTAGCTTGTTTGTATTTTTTTCTCTGAACACTGTTTATGGTGTTGTGGGTTTGTTTTGTTGTTTGGGGGTTTTTTGGCTTCTTTTTAAGGGAGGCACTAAAATAATTGCTTTTTTTTTTGGTGTCAGTTCAGGTTTGGGGAGTCTAAAACCTGGTTTTCACAACTGCTCTCTGTATCCCTCAGCTTTCCTGATAAGTTGTGCTCTTTCACAGATGTGAGGCAGACTCTTATAAACAGCTGTCCTCCTAGTGAAAAATCGAAGCATTAGATCTGTGTTGATGTAATTTTTATTTATTTTTTTCTCTTGAATGCTAGTAAATAGTGGTTGAAGTTCATGTGAACGAGGATGTTTAGAAGAGTATGTCTTAACTGCCTGATTCTCAACATGAGGCAATGTGTAATTCACATAAACCTTCTGCAGAAGTTTCTGGATCACATACCAAATGAAGTGCTGGCCTTGTAGCACAGAGACCCTGATTGAAGTCCAGCTTGCAGTTCCACACAGACTCCCTTTTTTTTTTTTTTTCTTCTTTTTTTTTTCTCAGGGTAGAGTTCTTTCCAAAATCACAAGTGAGTAGTTAGATGATTTTTGGCTCATCAGTTGTTCATCTTACAATAGTAAAATTGTTCCTTTCCAGCATTCACTGTTCTTCTGAATGGAGTGGCTCAGCAGAGTCACCCAGCTTTGATAGCAACCAAAAGCATGCCTTGGCCAAGACCAGTTATACGTTCTCTCAGGGTATCACTAGGATGAGCCGGGTGGGTACAGCCATATGAGCCAAGGGCTGGGCGTAAGCTACTAACTAGGCAAAACAAAATCAAATCCAGATTTGAAGCACTGTGTGGGTGAAAGTCAGCAATGTCTCCTGCTCCAGCAGTGATTTATGGCACTCCTTCAAATATGAAACATCTGAGAAGAGGGATCGATAAAGTCCCTTTGAGAAAGTGCATGAAACAGGATGGCAGAGAAAGGCAGTACCTATGAAAACTGCCAAAATCTTGTATGAGTTCATTTCAGCTCTAAAAGAGCAAACAAATAAATAATGTTGTTTCCTTTCTCTTTAGCCAAGTATAGGGTAATGCTCCTGATGGATAAGTTAATTATTTTATTTTTCCCAGATAATGAGTTTTATTTGGGTTAATCCTATAGCAAAGCAATGTACCAAATTAGTGCCCCAGCTCCTGCCTGTTGCATTATGTCATTATTTCTGCACACCCATTGTTTTACCACACAGTACATTTTATTTGGTGTAGTGAGCCTTTCTGTTATGATACTTGCTGATATGGAACATATGATATTGTGACTACTCCACGTTTTCTGTCATATTTTGCTAGCATAACCTTGCAAGCGGTATGAAAGGCTTTTACACCTGTCAGAAAGGCTTACTTAACTCATATGTTAGAGCTACTGAAAAAAAAGTCTGCAGAAATGAGCTGCAAATTCAACGCAGCATATTGAATTTTTAAATTTATTTATTCACAGCACAGGTCAATTAATTTATTTCACAGTGATGTAATATTTAGTGTTTGAAAAAAATAGATTAAGCATGGGTGAGAAGCTGTTCTCTCTTCAGCTGAGCAAATGTTTTTCCTGTTTGCAGCAAATACAATGCATGTCATATGCATAATACTATCCAGTGAATAATAGGCATTCTTGCTGAAATGATTTGGACTGTATTGTTTTTCCTGTCAACAGAAGATTCCTTAACATTCCTTATTAAAAGGCACAGTACAGTTAAACAAACAAATAACTCTTTCCCAGACAGGAAAAATAAATAACATTTCTGGGCCTCCCAAGCTGAAATTGTCATGCATATTTTATCCATAGTTGATTAAGACATGAAATCTATCTCCTGTTTTGCTTTACAAAGCTTTGCAATGTGGGCCCCAAGTGTAGTGCAAGCCTTTCTTCTGCAATATAATGCAAATAATCAATGATTATCACAGAGTCTCTTTTTTTTTTTTTTTTTTTGGTCATCTTTTAAAATAGCACTCAGAGAGTTATGTGCTTAGTCAGGTTTGTTTATTCCTGTTCCTCAAGTCTCATCGTTTGCCAAACCCTAACACCAAAAAAGAAAACCACCAACAAATCAAAAATTATTAGGAAAATAAACTCTTGAGTTGGACTTTGAGATGAGTCCCCAATAGCAAGAAATCTCAGATGAAGGAACTACCAACAGTAGAAACCCAGGGTTTGTTTTTATAGCAAGAAAACCCCAGAAATGCTTGTAGGTCCAGTGATCTATCCTGTGGAGTATAGACAATAATGGAGTAAGGGCAATAAATGTATGTGGATGATGTTCTTAACTGGAACACATCCTGTGATCTCAAATAGTAACTCACTCTTGGACACCCCTGGCCTGGTCTCAGTGCATTTTCTTTATCAGGACCCATAGATGATCTCTTCCTGATGAAAAGAAAAATCAGAGGAGAGATATCCTTATATGTTCCCCAGCTGCCTGGTGGTTGATTGTAAGGCTTTGTTCTTAGCAAATGATCTAGGTATTTTCATCCTGTTTTTAAGATAAATTACTGGGCCTATTACCACAAATCTATCTTTCAAAGGTAGTGTTCTCTGCCAGTTTGTTAAGGAGAAGAGGACATGTATTGCAGTCTCAACTGTTAGATTTGACAGTGAGATTTTGAGTTTGTTTGAATGAGTAAGTGCTTAACATCTTGTTGATAGGTCTTAGGAATATCCCTCCTAATGTGCATGCTGGTGCCAATATATATGTGTTCTGCCCTGTTTTCTGCTTTACAAATTCACTTGTGATCTGTGGTTTTTGTTAACTTATAATTTGCAGCATCTTGTTTGTGTTATCATTACTGGGTATGAAGTTCTGAGGCATGTATGTGGCAGTTGAACTGTGACTTTGCTATTTTGACATTGAATACCAAACTTTGGCCTCATGCTAAAAGGGTACAACGATTTTAGACAGCATCCATTTATCCATTCCTCATGTCAAAGTCCGTGGCAGTGTCCTGCAGAAGACACACAACGTATTTTGCTCCCGTGTCTTTATTGTTTCACTTTGATAACTCATGGTTTGCCATTATTTTTAAAGGAATCCATGGCATATAAAAATGCAGAGGTGGTACAAGTAAGCAAATGGAACAACAGCCTGGATGACAACAGTGGTGGCCCCAATGTCTGTGTCACTTGTGGCAGAGGCCTGGGAACCTACATTTTTTGGTGTTGTGGCCAACAAGGTGTTTGGATGGGCTGGATGGAAGGTGGCTACCACTGGGGTATGGCAAAGTGTAAGGGGGCTCTTTTCACATTGTCTTTCAAGACCTGAAAAACAAATAGTTTATGCTGTTCTTCTCTGGTGAAAAGAACTATTCAGCCGTGGCCCCCTGTGTCTGCAGCAACAAAGGTCTGTTTTGCTTCTGATCAACCTTCAGATGCTTCTGTTAGTGTTTAAGTGAGCAGTGATGGAGGCTGTCAGATGCCATCAAAAACTGATTAAGTTAATGAGCTTGTTTTGCCACTTGATGTGCTTCTCAGTAACTGTTCTGAAGGTGAAAATGCGGTAGGCACACGATCTTCTGGACTCTGAAATCCAGTCTGCTTTTCTCTTAGATATGCTAATATGGGTCATCTGTTTTCCCTGTCACCAATAATCAGACTCATTTAGATCACCTTTGATTTACTCACTATGTTTTCCTGCCTTTTTCTTTGAGGACATATTTTGGAGAAATTAACATTTGCTTTGACTTGGTTTTTTTCTCGTGCTGGTATCCTCGCTTAGGCAGCCTTTCAGATGAGTCTCCCTGGAGCTATTTTGCAGCTGTAGCTGCTGCATTGCCTTTCAGTTGTCATATAGATAAAACGGAGGTGTGTCAGTATCTGAGATCTGATCTAAGAACATTGAATCCTGTTCTTCTGGTCAGCCTAGATTTCTCTAGTGGTATCAAATCTTCTGTTGAGCCCTCCAACTATCTGCTAGCTATTGCTTTTCATGGAAGAGTGAGAGCCTCAGGTTTTTCCAAGATAGATTTTCAGTTTTATCTGTCAGGAAGTACATTGCTCATGGATACATTTCAGGACATCTGGTAGCACTGATTTGGGGAAACAGCTCTCTAATGATCAACTTGGTTTTCTACTGAGTAGAAATGGTTATCAGTGTCTGACTTGCCTGTAGTTTTCTCTACTCCGCTGTCAATATCTCCATTAGGCTGAAGTTTCCCATTTGCCCATTCTCTGTTGTGGGAATTTGCCAATAAAAAGCCTGAAGATTTAATCTTTGATCTCATCATCTTAGTCATCTTCTAGCTAGTAGCATTTTATAATTGTTATTTTCACATGTTTTGAAACCTACCTTGGAGCAATCAGTTGCTAATAAGTTCCTTCAAGATGAGAAATCTTCTTTTAGAAGTCCTAATTAATGATGCTTCCTGTGTGTGGTAACAATCTTCTCTGTTCGACTAAATTGTGTTTTTATTTTCATTTTTCAGTGGCTGTCTGCTTCTCATTATTAACTATTGCTTATTCCAGGAAGAGTAATTACTCCAGGAGGAGATTGTTTGTTGACTCTTCTCATAACCTTTTTTTTAACCTTTTTGCTGATGCAACCATGTTCCAAATGTTCCAAAATTTCAAAAGATGCTGTACATCCTCACAGGTTTTGTTACTTTTCAGCTTTCAGCAAGAATCCATGCTTGCCAATATAGAGTCTGTTACCTTGGTGTGTTCTGTGACACGCATCCATCTTCCTGCATCCCTGACCACCCTTTTTTTCTTAGGCAGCCAGGAAGGCCCTTGTAAATTGGAATATATCCCTTAGACCTGGGTAATTCAGATATCTTGAATAGGAGTGACAGCCTGGAAGAGTCTTGTTACACCAAGCCCCAAGCCTCGAGGACAAGATTTATTTAAATGAAATATGTATGATACATGTTATATATGTTTGTATATATATGCATATACTTAGCTGAAACAAACTCTATGCAAATGCAAGGTTTGGAGATGAGTTTTATTAAGAGAAATTTTGGCCATTGGTTCTCTAGTATATGTGTATTTTTGTGAGGAAAAAACATTCTTATTTTCTTGCATTGAGCAGGTTTTTTATTGTGAGTCTGATTAACCAGAGCACCTAAATGCTGGTTTTACATTAAGCATGTGCTTAAAGACTTCTGCTTTTGGGAATCCTGGATCCATGAAAAGAAGCTGATCAGACAGTATTTTGAGCCACAAGGAGCTTTCTGTGAAATAAGCTGACAACAGCTCCTTAACCAGTTGAAGACTGGAACTACAAGTTTGCATAATCAGCAATGGTCCTGCTGCCAAAAAGTGAGAGTGGATATTCAATCTGCCAGCTGGCATCTTCCCTTTCCCTCTGAATTTTGATTATCTTTACAACAATAACAGTAAAACTTTGTGTTACTGTAATACTTTGCTTCTGAGGAGCTTACAGTTCTTTACAAATGTGGGATAACTGGTTAATTGGATTAGTTAATCTAGTTGCCAAAAGGTGAATAATATTAATCTATTACTCCCATTTTACAGAAGAAGAGAGTGAGGCAGCAAGAGGTTAAGTTTTACAAGAAGGTCTGCAGAACTTAGCATTGGTGTAGTAAAGGGAATAAGAAGGATAAGCTCAACTGATAAACAGAAAGGGAGATAAAGTAAAATAACATTCTCTCTTTGGTGATCTAGGACAATCAGTGAGAATTCTGTCTTTCATTTCACCCTTTTAGTTGTAGCTCTGTGACCTGGGCCAACTCATCCTTCCTTTCTGAGAGGAAAGAGTAAGCCCTGCAAAGATGAAACTAAGATAGAACCATGGAATCATTTAGTTTGGAAAAGACCTTTAAGACCATTTAATCCTACCATTAACCCAGCACTTTAAGCCCATCACTAAACCATATCCCCAAGTGCCACATCAATACATCTTTTAAATATCTCTGGGGTGGAGATTCAACCATTTTTCTGGGAGGCCTGTTCCAATGCCTGACAACCCTTTCAGTGACAAAAATTTTCCTAATACCAGTCTAAATCTCCCCTGGTGCAACTTGAGGAAATTTCCTCTTGTCTTGTCTCTTGTTATTTGGGCAAAGACACCAACATTCACCTCCCTATAACTTCCTTTCAGCTAGTTGTAGAGAGTGATAAGATCCTCCCTGAGCCTCCCTCTTTTCTCCACGCTAAACCACCCCAACTTCCTCAGCTGCTCATCACAAGACTTGTGCTTTAAAACTTTTTTTAGCATTATAATTTTGTTAGGGAGCTGGATGTAGCCAGTAAAGCTGTCACATATGAGGCCAAAAGAATTAAAAACAGTCCTACTTAAGGAAGAAGTGAAGGTATTTGTGAGGCACTTGCTGTACTAACATAAGTCTGCACTGACCATTTTCCCTTGGTCCTGCAGCTCTATTGCTTCCAGCAACCAGGCAGGCTTGTTTGGAGCTCTTTCAGGCATCTCTGCACCTTTCTACCCTGGGCATGTACCTCATCAGGGTGGTAGTGACCTCCAGCAGCAAAACAGCAAAGCTGCTGCTGTTTTCTCTGGCTGTAATGCAGTCAGCTGTTATTGATCCCCTGCTAGGAAACAGGCTTTGCACACCTCTAGTTACTGTCCTTGTCCTTTTCTCAATTTACTGCCCTTGCCTGGCACGGGGAGATTTGGAAATTTATGTGTGTTGTGTATGAAGCAGGTTATTGTATTTTAGATTAAAAACAGTGGAACTGTCCTTGAAGGGTACGGCCTGGGGAGGTAACAGTGAAAATGGGCTTAAATTGTTTTAGTTAAGAAGAGATTAAGAAAAATTACCATGGTAATGATGAACTTCAGCAGATGTACCTGAAGTCTGTAATGTTTTTTTCCACTTTCAGTTAAGCAAAAAACCCCTACTACCATCTTTGTTTATTTCCATGCTTATTTCAAAGAGAACCTTACTGAGGGTGAATGTAATGCTTATTAAATTTAGCCAGCTTGCTAGATAGTTGTCTCCACTAGCTGCCTAATCTTTTGGGCATCAGCCATAATCGGAGAATGATTATTTTTGTAGTCTGTTCCTATGCAGTAAGTTGTTTGTTCATTGAGATGTCTGTGTCAATCCGCATTTGTGTTTGAGTGATAGTGCATACGTATTGTGTAAACTTAAGGGAGCACTTCAGGATTTATTAGGGTGCTGAATACTTGGTGGAGGTGTGTTGTCAGTATAGCAAATCACATTGAACTTCACCTCTTATTTTTATATAAAAATTACACATCCATATAATAATTTGGATGCTTGTATGCTCTGCCTACTTTGTAAGGAAAAAGAATTCAAGAAGAATGGATTGGTTAGCTTAATTTATTCAGCCCCTTAAAAATACACATAGTAGCACATTGCTTTAAATTATATAAGAGAGTAGAACAATTTGAGGCAAAAGAAAAGAAAAAAATCATGCTATCCAGCTAAAACTTGCTTTCCATTGTATCAGCTCTCTGTGGTTTGTCTGCATGACCCAGCTGCAATGAATGGAATTGAGCAAGAGCCTTTTGCCTGAGTCTTTCCTATGTGCTAACAGGAAGAAGTAGTGGTGACAGTCATACCCTTCATCATCACTGGGAGAGAACAGAGAGGGGAGGGAAAGAGAGACCAAGAGCAAATGAGAACAATATTTGGCCCAAATTACTTTTCCTGACCAAACACTTGGTATTTTTGTTCCAAAAGCCTCTGGCTCACAATGAAAATGAGCTAATCCCTATTAGGAAGTCTTTTTGGATTTTGACTGGAAGTGCTTGGTGTTGAATGAAAAAGCTTTGAGAAAAGCTTTTGTCCATGTTGTGTTCTCATTAGTAGTGTTCTCATTAGTGAAGCCTTGTGATAAAAACGGGTTCATTGCCCTAGTTTTTATTTATTAGAACTAAAATCCAATGTACATGTTTCCCTAATTTTTTGTTTGTTTGTTTGTTTCCTTATCCACCTATGCTGTGCCTTGCATGAGTGCCTCACTACCCTGTCCCTTCCTCTGTGTGCATTCCCAGCGTGAGAGTCTCACCCTCCTTTCCCGTGCTTTCTTCTCCCTTTGGCACATGCTATGAGCTGGCAAGATCTTGCCCCAACTCTGTAAGCTTGATAAAGGCTGAATAGTGACACTTGCAGAGGGAAATGTCTACCCTGCCTAGTTTTAGAAACAAATGCAAAACTCTCAGTTTAAAAACTGTTTTCTCCTAAAATCTGTATGAATGCTGCACAGAGAAGCTCCTTCAGAGGTGGTTCAGAAAAGGAATTTACCTTTGGGGCTCTGAAGCACCCTGCAAGGGAGCTGTTCTCCATTTCCTCTGACACATGAAAAATGTGATGCTCCTGTCTCCTAAATTAGTCAACATTACCTGAAGCTGGGCAAAACTGAGGTTTAGAGGCTGAGCTATCTTCTGAGTTGTCATCTTCTGAGGTGAACAAGTTTTCTCCTGTAGCAACCATACTTTGAGAAGCAAAGTAATAATCTTCTAATACACGTTCCTTTGATAAAAAGTTAGTTCTATTAAATGTGTTCAGAAACTTCCCAAGGCCCCAAGTTCATCTTGAATGTTTTCTAGCTGTGTTTATAGGACAGAAGCAAGTGTCTGTGAAGGAAGTTGCAGCAGGGAATTCCTGCAGCAGGCAACCAAAAGTTGTGATGGCAGCAGAGTACTGGCTTTCTCAAACTGCATTAAAAATGTGCTGTAACTTCAAACTGCAGCATCCATCAAGAGAAGGGTTTGGGTTCTCTGTTCTGTGCCCTTTGCCTTTCAGCTAGGACCAAACTTCCTGTGTATTGTACAATGTGGATAACAAAGCCCCTTCTGAGACAGCTAGACTGAATCTTAGAAAATTGATTAACATGGCAGACTATTAAAAATACAAGTACAGCAATTTGTGGGCCTGGTTTTGTTTCAGATACAGGACCACACTCCTTCATGAGAGAAATTTTCCATTTAAATCATTATACTTTCTGTTTCTGATTTATCTAGAAACTCTGGCATTTTCTCTGTCTAAAAATTTCATTACTAGTAAGACTTTCATATTTTGGCAAATCTACTCGCCATTATGGATAAAATCAGTGAGTACAGAAACATATTGGATGATAACTTCATTTTTTAACTGAAAGAAAGCTTGGATTCCAAGTGAAAACTTTGGTTAGTTTTTCCACTTTATTTTTCCCCTAATTGCTTTCTTTGTTGCACGATCATTTCAAAACAGACCTTTCTGCTTACTTTTCACCTTTATTCAAAGTCCACTTTTCTTGTTTCAACTTCAGAAGCTGAGGGATTTTTTTTTTTTGTTGATGTTTAGTTTTGCTTTTTGTGGACTACTGTTTCCATCTTAATTTCTGAAATTAGCAGGCAAAGGAAATTGGAGGCTGGAGAAGCTAGAAAAGAAAACCAAAACAGGCTAGGAAAGAGGAGATGATGGAAGAAAATGACAGAAATACATAAAACACAGTAAAGGAAAGATTAAAAACATGGGAAATATGGGAAAAACAGTATGGGAAGAAAAAGTAAACAGGAAAGGAAAAGAATTGCATTTCTAGAGAATGAGGTCTTCACTCTCTCCTTGCCTGGATTGGAATGCTTATGTGTTTGCAGGAAGACTACTAGGGTTCATGGAAACATCTTCCCTGTTGTCATCCCTGGACAGAATGATTCCTTTGAAGTTACTTACAGGAGTGGAAAAGTCATTAATCAAGACATCTTCCTAGTCTATGCATGAGTCTTTCCCTTTTTAAGTCACCTTAAAGGAGCAGGGAGAGGAAGAAAATGAAGAATAGGAGTGATCATCTCAGGACTGGGAAAAAAGGGACAAGGCTGTCTCAAAAAAAAAAAAAAAGAAAAAAAAAAAAAGGAACAAAATGAGAGTTTACAACACAGCTTCCTACTACCAATGTGTCTCTAAAAGAAGGGAGAATGTTGTTTGTTATTTGCTAGAGGAAGTAGAGGAAGGTCAATAATAATAATAATTAAAAAAAAAGCTAGTAACTTAAAAATATATTTTTTTCTACTTTATATAGTTAAAAATAAAAGGAAATCTTAAATGGAACAATTTTATTTGTGCTTGTTTTGATGGTATGATGGCCAGGAATTGTTTGTTTCAAGGGGGTCTGCTTCACCTCTCTGTTCCACTATGGGAACAAGTCTCTCATACTGTTTATGTCTCAAGACCCATGCCAGAAGTCTGCAGTTCTTGTCTTCCTGTGCAGAACCGTTTTGCTTGGCTGTGAGCATAAAAGCTCTAGGGAGGCACTGTCTATTAAGGCTAATTCTGTCTCAGCCTTATCCAATACTTTTGTCTTTTGTGTGGCTCTCTCACACTGTGTAGTTTGGCTGTAGTTATAATCTGTGTGCCTCTGGCCTATGAAATGTTGTGCTGGTTCAGTTGCTTTCAAGTGGCCATGTTCCACGCACTCTTTCTCAGAAGTTCACAGAGCTTAAATGTATCGACTAGACAGTCAGACCTTCTGCACAGAACCAGCTACAGAACTTTGTGCAGCAGTCCCAGTAAATCCAGGCTGCATCTCAGCACAGCTGGTGCGGCCTGGAAGATGGGACCAGTGGAGAGCTCAAAACAAGTTATTCAGGAACTGGGGTTTTCAAAAGCACAGTGCTGTACTGAGTAGACCTGTCCAAACTAGAACTGAAACCAGTGACACAGTGGTGCTCTGCTAGTTCTTTTTACACTTGATGAGAAATATTGCTAAGTATTCTGGGGGGATCAGACTGTTCAGGCACTGCTCTTTGCCATGTTGGCAATGGTGCTTTGTTCAGCATTGGTGGGAAGGTATCTGATGGATGCTGGCGAGATGTGCTGTGGATGTGCCTGTTGCATTTCAGGAACAAAAAATCCCACTGACCTCCAGTGGCAGTTCTAGAAAGACTGCTGATTTATTAGAGTGTTTCTGATAATCCCTCTCTAACTGGCTTTTGTGGTCCACGTGGATGGTTGCTATTGCTATGTCTGCAGATAGGTGATTAGTATTATATGACGTCCTGGAGAACCCAAAGAAATCTAAAGTGCTGTGGTTCTGTATGATCTTCACACAGATAGCAAAGAGGTCTTATTGTCATATGCATGCTTTTGTGATGTTCTGCAGAGAAGCAACATACACTGGGGGAATGACCTTACTCAAATTCTTACGAGGATACCGTGATGAAGAGCTTTGGTGCTACACGCAGTATCTGGGATAATATCCAAAAACCCCAGATGTTTAGTCTTCAGTGGCTTTATTTTAAGCTATTAAATGTGGAGTTTATTTTTTGATTGGAAGATTACTTTTTCTTAATTTTCCTGCATACACTAAAATGTTGACTTTCCTGAGGGAAGCTTGATTCTCTGTGTTGCCCATTAAACAAGTGCAATGCATTCATGCTGCATATGGGAATTAGGATTGGAATCATGTGATTTTCTGGACATGGTTTTTTTTCTTTTTTTTGTTATTACTGTTATGTTTTCTTTTGTGGGGTTTTTTTGGGTTTGTTTGTTTGGTTTGGTTTTTTCTCTTTTTTTTAATAAAAAAAAAAAAATTGACAAAATCCCTGATAGAAAGGTGAAATGGGCATCCTAACATCCTAATTAGTGTAGACTAAGGGAGGGAAAAGCTGGCTAATACTGTAGTTTCTCTGCTATCATGTCATACCATTATGCTTTGCATGAGATCCTTCATCTGCTACTTCTGCTTGTTTTTTTAGATACGGGCAAGGAAAGGCTACTTCTTTTTCATGTGCAGTGTTTCTCCCAACCATCTGGGAAGAAAAAAGAAAAAATAAGTAATAAAATGAAATGGCAGAATGGTATGATTTCTGGATGGCTAGGAAGGTTTTTCTCTTTCCAAATGTCTCTTCCCTGTCTGTTGCTGGAACCTCATATTGTCTTCTAGTGCAGGAGAGGCCACTATGGAGAGTGAAGCTGTTGCACCCCATAAATAGATGAAAGTTCCAATCCCCATTTCAGTCCAAGGTTCCAAGCCTGGCCTGTGAGGGAATTTACACCTCAGCTCCATGTTACCCCCTACCCTTGCCCTTAAGCAATGAAAAATAAACTTGCTCTCAGGGTCATATAACACAATATCACTTAGTGTAACAGAAATGCCCAGTACAGGATCTTCCAGTTGCATTATATGCATAAATACATGGACATGCCTTTTTATGATTCATGCACCACCTGTCTGTGAGGTCTCTGGAAGAAAGAGACCCAGGTCTGTCCCAGAAATACAAAGTGGTGCCTAGGAAGGTGTAGGGCTAGAGTAGCAAGTTGTTGCCATGGCTGCCATCTCTGTGTAAAGGAAATGAGATGGGTTTGCTTTTGTGGACACCCTTTTGGTCATGGGCACTGAGTAACTCTGTGTTCAATTTTTCAGCCAGCTAGTACCTCATCATCTTCCTCCATACACACCCATCACTACTTTCAGGGTCTGGTGATAGTGTGGGAAGGTGCTTTCCTATACATTCGGTCACAAAAATGGCTTTGAGAGCCAGCGATAAGGCAAGCAAAAAATTTTGTAGCAAAGCATTTATACTCTTAAGAAAGCACAGCCCGCTTGCCAGATATTTGTCTGGTTAATTCTTGCTGTTGACAGGAAGCAGACATTCCGGCTCAAAACATTTACATATCTCTGCATTGACAACACCAACATGTATTTGGCGTCTGCGTGAGAGATGCACTGCAGTGCCTGTGTCTATTCTCTGTCGCGCCTGCTACAGCAAATGCAGGGCGAGTGGCTGACCAAGAGCATACACACACGCACACAAAACTGTGGGGAGATTTCGCATTCCTTCTTGAGAGACCAGAAAATAATTTTTGCTTGCTGTTTCTTTATTTCTGTGATGTGGGGTATGAGGATCCTGCTGGGCTTTTCAAATGCCTTTTTCTCTTTTTGTGCGTTTTGGCTTCCTAGGCAAAATACGTTTGCTGGGTTTGTGTGTCCCAGCAAAACTCTTTGCTGCTTCCTCTTTCATTTTATTTGTTGTGCAATGCTGGTGCTCAACCACTCTCCGCAAACTATTACAGACCTGGGCATCTCAGTAAATCTCTGTGTAATTTATAAAAATGATGATGTTTTTGATAATAAATTATCCCTCGTTAATAACAGAATATGATGATACCTGACTTGTCCTCACTTTAATTTTTAAAAATAATATTTTAGCATATCTTTCTTCTTCACATTTACCTTTTATTTTTAAACTTAGAAATTAATACCTTAAACTGGCTTCATGTGGTTGAAGTTGTTGTCCATTGAAAATTTGTCCTTCCTCTGGCAATCTATATCAATGAGTTTGCTTCTTAATTAAATCCTTAAGAGTCTCTGGAGTCCCTTAACTTTACAGCTTTATGTTTAGAGGATGCCTGAGCATTTAGGAAAACCTACTGAACATAGACCTTGCTGATATTCTTATGATCTGAAATCAAGATAGGCCACAGTAGTCACCACCATAAGCCATGCACACCCACCCCCTCTTTCTAAGGCATATATCAGATTTCTTATTTATTCTTCAATGATATTGCTGCCAAAGTTGGGAAACATTAGGCAATTATATGGAAAAGTAATTAGATGATCCTGAGGACTGGATTTTGAGAAACAGAGAAAAAAAATCCAATAATAATATTATTTGGTTAGCAAGTAATAGAAGAAATTCTGAATGGCAAGTTGGAAAATTATTTATAGGGAAAGTATCAGATAATTTTGTAAGTGCCCAAGCCAAAAATGGGCACAGCTGTGAAGGCAATATCCATGATACAAGGATGTATCAGGTGAGGATCCTTCAAGCGAGTAAAGGGTAATATTAAAAAAAGATGCAAGTCATTGATGTAACCCCATGTAGTCATATAATGTTGGGTTTCATCATCCACTTTCCAGAAAGACCCAGGATGTCTCTTCCAGTTCCATGTTTGTGCCTTTTTTTCTCTACAAGCTCTGCAAAGGCTAGTTGTGGCCATAAATTTCAGTGTGCAAGAAGCTGCCTGCATATTGGCGCTCATACACAGGAGATTGTCCTCCTGCTGGCTTGACCTCCTGGTGCCTCAAAGTCATCATCCAGGTGGCTTCAGCATGGGTTTCAGTGAGCACCTTCATCAGACCTCTGTGGTCTGTGTCCCCCACGCTCTGTACCAGCAGAGTTTGTTACACAAACTGACGCTGAAGAGCTACCTTAAATTCAAGACAGGAGGAAAGTGTTTGCTTCAGATTCAGACGTTATGTTATTCACTTGATTCTTTTTCATGTATTAGAGATATGTGATTTATAGTGTTAGGAAACTTCTACTAGTTTGAAACTCAGAATTGATTAAAAGCTTGCAGTTTACCCACTTTATCTGTGTCTTCCACTTACCTATGTTGCAGAACTATCTCAAATCAGAAGAAAATGGATTAGAGATCTTGAAAAGAGATTTTCTGATATGATTTCTTCTTCATTCTTTTTTTTTTTTTTTTTTCCTTTTCCATTTTGTCTCAGCCTGGAAAACTAATAACTGTTTCTGGCTACCATAATAATAGCAGTTTTAAACTTCAGGCTATGCATAAATGTGGTAGATACATGAAAAAAGCTCATATGGCGCAACTGGTATTTAACCACAAAAGAAAAAGGAACACCCTGGGCAATATGGCTATAAAACTGTAAGGATGCTTTAATTCTGATTGTCTGAAATACTGTCTAAGTCCAAAATAATTGGGCAATAAATGTATGCTGTGTCTTTAACATGGATTTTGTTCTTACCTGTCTGTTGTGGGTTATCCTGCTCTGTGTCCATCTCTTCTGTGCTTCTCCTCTATAGCACAGGTGGAATGCTGGTTGTTGCCACCAGTCCTTTTCTGAAAGCATATTGACCTCTTGCTCAAAGGTCATGGGTATTTTAGCATGATGGTGGTGGTGGTATCAGGTGCCTTTTCTTAGAAGTATGAACTATTCAGAAGGTATTTCTCATCTCTGCCTAAAGCTCCAAGACATCATGAGTGTTGATGGGTTGGAATAGGAGCTCTTTGCATGTTATCCAAAATGTTTATCACAGCAAAGGCTGGCATGCCAGAATTGGCCGACTGGCATGAAAAAAACACTTCACTTTTTGAGAAAGTGTTATCGCTTTGCTGCCTTTTAGAAACTATAGTTGTTTTCTGAATTACAAGTGGTTTGCATAAAGAACATAAATTGCTGTGCTCTTTATCACTGCTTACTGTATGACAAATACACAGTCCAATTTTTCAAGTGCAGTGTCTTGAAAATGAATGTGTATTTGAAATGAAAACCATTTCAGTACTTGAGCATCCTCCCTCTGGAACTGACTGGATAATAACATGTTCATCACCTTGGGTTATTTTAATATTTCCTGAAGCCTGCACAAGATGCTTTCTATTTTCTTGTCATAACATACTGAAAAGAAAATTATTTTTAATAAAGTACAGTAATCATACAGTGTGATCACCAAGCGCATCTTGTCTTGTCAGATTGTTTCTTCCTACTTCCAAGGATTTGCAGTTACTTAAGATTGCTGAGCAATCCAGTGTTGGGAGGCAAAGAATGGAATATTTGATTTCTGACAAAGAGCTCTGGGTGATACCCAACATTCCTCCTTTGCCTCCAAGAATAGTATCGCTGTTTAGAATCAGTAGTGAAAGAGTTGGCTGCCGTGGGATTTCATTTTCCCCCTCCCAGTAGGTATGTGCTGGAAATAAAGCACCCATGGATTCTGTTTTGTCTGTCCATAAATGCCTGCTGGAATGCCATGCCAGGTATCAATCCTGAGAGATTCAGGGCAGTATTAATGTTCATTTCTAACTAGTCTACGGGAGCTGGAATTAGTCTGATAGTTTATTAGGATATGTGCCTTTTTTCTGAACAGCTGGTGGATAACTTGCTTAGCTTTGGGTAAACCGAGGTCCAATATTTAGAAGAGAAAATCAGTTGTCATACACAGGCACTGAGAGCTTTCAGAAGTAATGGCTGAATGATTTTTTTTTTTTTTTCCTAAACTGTTTCTCTACACCAGGTTTTTTACTCAAGTTGCTCAGGTCTAAAATAAGTGATGGACGAATCTCAAGAGATTTGGTTTCATATCTTACCCAAACATTATCCAAGCTAAGTAAAGCTCTGGAGTCTGCGTAACTGAGCATGAAACCTCAGAAGAACAGACTTTCTCATGAGAGTGTCAGTGTTTCCTGCTGTCTGGAAATAGCGAGAAAATAGTCTTTCTTGTGGTATTTTGAAATTTCAGCATCTGGACGTCACTGTAATCAGAGGAAAGTGAACATGAAAAACAGTGGTTTAAAAAGCAAACTCTTTTTCAGTCTTGGGTCTAAGGGTTCCTTTCAAGATTTTCACGGAAGCTATTAATTGATACTGTAACTCTGAATCTTAAAGCTGGTGATCTCAATCTGAAACTGCAAATTCTGGTCATTTTGTTCTGGGTATTGCAAAATATTATTACTTGTGAGGCACTGAGTGTTTCTCCAGTCGAGGAAAGAAACTGCTATTGTATTCTTCCCTCCCTTTTATGTAAATATATAACTAAGCACTTCACTTGCAGTGCTTGTGTTCGGGAGAACATTCTGCTTTCTTCAATCACTGCGTCAAGTACGAAATTTAGCTGAGCTGCACAGCCACAATGACTGTCTCATGCTACGGAAATCAAGTGAAAATAATAATAATGATTACATTATACAACTATATATTGATAAAAATGTTATGGTAGTAAATAACTGTAATATTGAATCATATGTAGGTTTATATGGTGATTATAGATATGAGCTATCCCTGTATTTAAAAATAGAGCTAATTTTCATTTTGGATTTTGACAGTGAATCAATGGGACTTGCAGAGAGATTTACTTCAGAATTAAAGATGGAAGAGCGTGTTTATCTCTTTTCCTTCTGACACTGAAAGATATACAGTGGTTTTTTTCTTTACTCAGTCCGTATTTAGTAACTTCAGCAATGAATTTTCCATCACTGGTTTTGTGTGATTAATCCAAGTTCATGCTGTTAGCAAATACCAGGAAATATTTCTCAACTTCCCTCTCAGTTTATTTTCACCAAGATTTTCATTCTTTGACAGGTCCTCACAAAATCTTGGGTCTCTCTGTTTGTGCTGGTGACGCGCTGCAATTAGGGTTGCCCATAAGTAATCACTCACATGTATGTTCACTTTTAAGGCCCCAAACATTTGTCAGATTGTTAGAGATAAAGAAATGGTATTCTGCCATTTGCAAAGTCTAGATTTCTATGGCTTTTTATGTTTGTGTTCTTTCTAGAATTTTCTTCATTTTTCCAGTCTTTGGGGTTCTGAATTGTCAGGAATGCAGTGTAAATTGAGAGAGGGTATGCAAGTGCAGTACTGTTTTCTTGATAGGTATATTTGCTAAATTCATAACTTCTTATGCCTCTCCCCCTCACAGTTGTTATTGCAACCATCTTTCACAAAGAGCTTTTGTCAGTTTTGAGATCTGCTTCTGTTCCCTCCGAGAGTAAGGTTTTGAATGCATGAAGTTCCAGAAAAATAGACATGAATATGCATATACATATAGTTACTTACTTACTGTATAAGTACTTCTTTCCCACATACCAAAATTTTGTAGGAGTTTTTGTACTGTTTCCTTTACTAATCAGAGATTGACAGAAATAATTTAGAAGCAGTTTAAAATACATTAAAAGATCATCATGAGTTCCATACTTCAGTTTTGCATTAAAGTATTGTCATTAATTACTCAGTGCGGTTAATAATAACCTGTATTCATATGCTCTCTGCTTAAATCAAAGTAATTGAATGTTCAAATTAAGAATGTGTTTGCAAAGAGATCTCTAAAAATTCTGTTAGTTAGTGCTGGTTTTCTCTAGTTCTCTTGTTATAAAGGGGATTCAAATAATGCAAGAGGCAAAAGAAATCACTGCAGAAACATAATCAAAGTGACAGTTTTTTTTGCTGTATTTCCATATCAAGCCAAAGCAAACAAAAAAGAATCATATATACATATATGCATACTTAACAATGTAGGTGCATCTCTGGGGAGTGATCTGAAATGAAGGGACTATCTTTTCTTTCTTGCATTTAAGAGTCTCTACTTCCAATTATTTTTCTAACTGTATATTAGCTGTTTTAATTAAAACACTGATGATTCACTACTTTCTAGCCACTGAGAACATTATATTAAGTAGAAATTTAAAAATAGTAATGATGTAGACTATTTTAGTATTAGTCTGAGTATTTGGAGCTCTAGGAATATTTTAGCACAATTTGAAGAATGAAAGAAAAAGCTGTTTTCGGTAATTTTGTGTTCAAGGGTGATTCAACCTCTTTGCTTGCTAACTCTAAAATTTTCCAAAGCTTATAAAACTTTAATTTGATTCTTTATCTGAGCATAAAACAGTGTCTGAAAATTGCACAGTAAATTACTAGATAATCACTTTTTTTTTGCAGACTACCTGATTTCAGAGTGAATACTGCCTTTTAAGAGACAATCTAAATAAGTGCTGGGCAAAAGTCAACTTTACAACTCAAATTAACTTAGGCTTTTGTGAAATCCCAGTAGTTTCTTCTAAGTGGGAAGAAGAACCATCAATTTGATTATTATATATATTCTTAGCTATGTATTTATATTAGTGTTTGTGTGAAAACTCCATGCTTGTGTCTCAAATGTATGCATATATATGTACAGATATGTGGAAGTGATGTAAAGTTAAAATAAGGTGTTTGGGATAAATATATTCCATTTCATGGTTTCTTAATTCATCAAGTAATTTCGACTGCTGCCTCCTCCCAAGGCTGTATAACTCTCCCTCATCACATATCCTTTTGGCGGTGGTTTTTAATTTCCAGTCTCTAAGTAATGCTAGCCAAAACATTGATGAAAAAAGCAAGCACTCTCTTAAAATTACTTTATCTTCCTTTTTGTTCAAACAACCTCTACACCCCTTGAAGATTCAACCTGTATGATATGCTAGTATGGATTTAAAATCTGATATATTGAATTCTAGATGGTAAGAAACAAGGAACTTTTTTTACATTAAAAAAGCATTGTATGTTGCTGGGAAACACAGTTCTAAATGGTCTCGTACAACAGATCTAGAAAAATCATTTAGGTATAATGGAATTGTAATTACACATGAGCAAATCTGTGCATATTTTAAAAGTTTCTCCACTATTATATAATATTATGCAAAAATGTATATGTCTTGTGCTGCCAAAAGGAGTTGTTGTGACCAAGGTGGGAAAATGTCAGACCTGGAGTTTCTGCTTTGCCACAGCTTCCCCTAAACACCCACATCAGCCCCTAGTACAGAGAGCCTGGCAGGAGTTAGGGCTGCCTGGGATAGTCAGCCTTTTCCATCCCTCAGGAAGGTGGCAGAGATGTTAACTTACAGAAACCAAGCATTAACTCCTTTGATGAAGTGTGTTTGTTGGCATCAGTGGAACCAGAAGAGCTCCTCAGTATGTGTGAGCTCAGCATCGGTGTATTTAGGTGCTTTCAAGATTAGTGACCCAGGAACACTGGCTGAATTAGTGCCCAGACTCTATGCCAGTCTCCCAGCTGGATGGGTCAGGTCTCCTTTCTCTTGTCTGTGTTTGTGTGGATGTGTAGGAGCCAGAAAACAGAGAGTACTGCTTGACTGGAATCCAAGTGATTTAAAGCAGCACCTGGTCAGGGGTCAGATGTGGTGTCAGGGTCAGGCTCGGAGCTCACCATCCTTGACTTACCTTCCCTCGTTTGTCATGGCTTCTCCTTTCTCATCCCCCTGCCAGAGATTCCTGTCTTTGCAGAGTTCCAGTTCAGCAGCATGCCAGGGCGCTCTTCACTTCTAGGAAACCACTCATTGGCATTTTTTTTTTAAATTTTATTTTGACCCTGGGTGATCAGGTGGCTGCTGAGCTGTGGCTCGCCTGCGTGTTGCCCTTTGAAACCCGTTGTTGGTTGTGGGGCCGTGGGCGAGCTGGTTCTGGGGGCTGCGCCAGCAGGAAGGATGGAGCCTCTGCGAGGACCCGAGGGTGTGCAGTCAGGACAGGAAGGAGGGCAGAGCAGGCTGGTGTGGTGCAGATTAATTCAGCAGCCCTGACAGCTCCCTTTCCCATGGCGTCAGCAATGATGACTGGCGGCAGAGCGTCTTCCGTGCAGAAAAGCATCTTGGCGTGCTAGCTGTAAGCACTAATTGGAGGACCAGGCTGCTAGGACACCCTGAAACTTCTGTTCCCATGCTCTTTAAGTAACTAGTGCTACTTTCAGCAGTGATTGAGGAGCTGCCTCAATCCTCCAGAATGGCAGTAATGCTCTCATTCTTGTCACCACACCAGCAGAGCTCCCCGGAGGTGAAGTGTAAAGCCCCTGTGTGCCAGTGGAAGCTCACCTTTGCTCTGTGCCACCATCTGGCACTTCACAAGAGTTACGGGAACCTCAAGTGGCAGGCAGTCCTTTAAATTATTTGGCATTACCCATAAGTACCCGATCCATCGGGGCAATTCAGAGTTTGATGTCTACACCTGCAATTACTTAAATCCACAAAATTGCACCCATAGGTATTTGCAGGCACAAAAATGTTGGCATAAAATTAGAGGCCATTTCCTAAAACCTGTGCCGAAATTTTGATGATATACTATATGAGGGGTTGTTATTTTGAAATGGATTTGTGGAAAGCAATTGAAAATCTCCAGGCATCCCATCTGTGTTTAAAGTAACAACAATAACAAAACTTTAAATTAGCATAGGAGATTTAAGACATTTCAGGAAAACATTGATTAAATCTGCCAATGAAATGAACGTGTTTGGCGAGTGACCTAATTAGTGTATACTTGGTTCTTTTTCACTGCACTGGTTACCACTAATTGCTGTTCTGCTGGTCTTCTCCTGACAAGTTAGAAAAAACAAGGATGAGGGATTTGTTGAGGAAATAGTGACATTCAGTTTTAATTCATTTGAACCTGCTGCCAAGCTTAATTATGGAACTGAGAAATTGAGACTGGGAGGCCCCCAGCCATTTAGGTTATAGGAGACAGAGATGTTTAGTGTCTGCCAGAGTATTTGGGTAGCACTTATTGCAACTAGCTATGAACTTGAGTTTGCCAATGCTTAGATGTTTTCTTCCCCCACAGGTTAAAAAAATATCAAATAGGTTTTATTTTTTAAATTTAATAATTTAGCCCTAATGGCATCAGGCCAATACAAAATTACAGGCATTGTATTTCTTAAAGGAAGGTTGAACAATTATTCTAGGTAGTCTTGTTCTGGGTTTCTTTGTGTGTGTGCTTGCAAGTAGGAATTTGTAATATGTCATTCTACAAAAAAAAAACCAAAACCAGAAACAAAAAAACAAAAACAAAAAAAACCCCCAAAAAACCAATAACAAACAAAAAAAACCCAAACCCCAAAACAACTCGGGATCCTGGAGGACTTGTAGCATTGGAGTACCAAAGTCACCCTTAGTGTAGTTACACTTGAGGTGAGGGGCTCATGTTAGTGATAAGTTCAATTCTCGTCTCTTAAGGCAGGAGGAGACAACAGAGCTTTCCTTACTTGTGTCCGAAGTTCTTAAAGGAAAGTGTCAGGATTCTTTGGGAAAAAAAGGGAAAATAATTTTGGTTTTGGTTTCCTGTGGTGGTGATGCATTCTTGTGAGCACAGTCTGAAGGTCCTGGTTTGGAATCTGAGTTAGTTTTTCATTATGTTCTGCATAAAAACTAGGGGAAAAAATGTATAATCCATTGACTAGAATGTTTACAAGGCAGTGAATACACAAGAAAAAATGCAGGGGGAAAGAAAAGAAAAGAAAAAAAAAAGCTGTGAAATTTGAGTCTAGCAGAGAGGGAGAGCGGGACAGTCTGGTGGGGCTTGCATTTGTTTTTAAAGGAGGAAAAAAAGAGATGTAGATGTTTTCTTAGAGCAGCATCTGACTGGCAGACCCTGATCTGAATTTCATCCCGGGGGATGATTGCAACCATTTTCCTACCTTTTCCCAGGAGAAGCCAGAGAACAGAGCAGGGTTGGCTGCTGGAGCAGCCAAACCCAACCACAGTGCACCTGCCAGGGGCAGCCACAGCAGCCCAGTTTTGCTGGCAGGGAGCACAACCCACTTCAGCCACAGCTTGGACAAGAGGGAAGGACTCTCAGCGCTGGGAATTTGGGGCTTCATTTACAGTTTGGAGAAAACTGGATAGGATGTTCCAAGATCTAGTCTTAGCTTTTGTGGGGGCTAAACTTAATCTACCCAGATAAGTAAATAAATAATAATTTAAAAAAAAAAATCCACACCAAAAACCCCCACCCCAACACACAAAAACCCAAAACCCAAACAGAAAACCAACACTATTTAGTTAGTGCCTGAGACACAAAAAATGAAGTGAGGTTATAAACAACTGAAATATGTTAGCATAGGCCACTAACATAGACTATACACATCTACGTGGAAGAATGGAAAGTGTACAAGAAGGCATCATGCCTGGTTTTCTGTTATATAGCATTGCAGGGTTCTTGTAAGGATACTTGAATGCTGAAACAGCCTGGGAACTTGGCTTCCCTTGCAGCAGATTGATGTTCTTTGGATGGGTTTTCAGCCATGGAGTGATTTTGTCCTGATGTTCTGTGTGTGGTGGAGAGATGTGTCAGGAGGGGGAGGACTAGAAAAGGATACTTGGAATGGAAATGAGCTTGAGGGAAGGAAAAAGAACAGCTTTGCAGTGAGACTGGGAGTAGTAATACTAGAATGCTAATCATGGGCAGCTAAAGATGTGGAGTTTTTGTCTCAAGACTCCACTGGTTTTCTGATACGGTCATGTAGTCCATTGTGCCCACTGAAAAAATGCTTAGAAGATATTAATGGTTTTAGATATTATGGACTGATGGTACTCTTCAGTAATTTATTTGGCTAGATATATCTGATATCTATGATACAACACTGGAATATTCTGACACATTCTGGTTTTTATTTACAAGCAGAACTAACTTAGATGTGAATAATTACTGTGCTGTCTGGAAAGTAATATTAAAAAATAATTTGCTTTCTATTCCTTCATACGCGAAGCCTGCACTTTATACTGATGGTAGATATAAAAATCTAACTCCATTATCTGTTTTTAGAGACAATGTTAAAATTATTTTTGCATTTTACTTCCTAATTTTTGGACATAGAAGTGGTGAGAAATAAAAATGCAGTGTTTTGAGAAGAACACCTCACTTAAAAAAAAAATAAAAAAATTTTAGTGGTTGATCCAAACCATCCCATCACTTCCCAAGATGTTTCAGATTTCCCATTTGACAGCTCTGGCTTCTTGTCATATAGGATCTCTCATACAGGGAAATGGAAGTTGCATCTAATTGTATCTCCTTGTTCCTCCCAGAAGTTTCTGTCCCAGAGGGCAAAGGCATTGGAGAACTCCAGAGACTCTTGCTCTCTCGTAGCATGTTTTTTTAGTTCAAAGTGGCATTAGGTTTACTGCTGCTCTGCAGTGAGAAGAGAGCTTGAATAGCACTGCAAAGGAAAATGCGATGTAGGACAAGCCAATTGGAAAATGGCTTGCAGTAAAAAGGGAAAATCAAATGAGAGAATCAGAGAGGCTCATCACATCCCCAAGTTGATCAAACTCTAGTGTTTATTATATTTGTTATCTCAGTGTTCCTCAGTCTGCAGTAATGCCCTATCAAAAAAATCTCCCCAGTCTTTCCCATGACAAAAAACCCTCCACCATAAAAAAAAAAAAGAGAGAAAACTGAGCAAAGAAAAGAAAGGTTCAGAGTATGACTTGTAGCGTGTTCAAAAGAAGCTACAAAATAGTGCTTTTCATGCTCCTTAAGTCAGCACTTTCTTTAATAATTTTGTCTGTTTCTTTTTTCTAATTTCTTTTAATTTTCTTAAAACTTTCTGGATGAGATTTCAGCTAAGAAACAAAAACATCCATGTACACAAAATTATTTCATGATTGGACTAACCCCTGAATGTGTGCATACCAAAATAATAATAGAGATGTTTGTAATTTGAGGGCCAAGGTGATCACAAGCACACACTTATACCTAGATTTGATGCAGAGAGGATGGCAATGAAGTCTCCCAGGAGTAGGAAGAAAGACTGGGGAAAGAAATACAAATAGATACAGCAGGAAATAATATCTGTGGTTGCCTCCTGTAGGATGTGTATTGACCTAGTAAATGGAGATGTCTGCAAAGAAGCTATAAATATGCTTGTGCTAATATTATTAAAGCTTTCAGGCTGTTCTGTTTCATCCATATGGCTTTCCAGGGAGATGCCAAAGATGTGGCCCCTGGCCACAGCTTGTCTGAGCAGCACATGCCTACCTGCACTGTAATTGCTTAATAAGATGTAGGGGTTTTCCCTGGATGGATTGTGGAATATATGCAGCTGCCTAAATAGAGGCTTGGTGAGATTTTCAGATCTTCCTAATTCAGTTGAAATTTTTATGGGCAAGACATTTGAATGCTGTTGGAGATCAGAGAGAACTCAGTCTTTAGGAAAATAAAAATATCTAGTAGGGGCTTAACAGCACTAGGCTTGCTTGAACATAACAGTGTTGCTGGCTAAAGGAAGGAAAAAATGGAGAGGGAGGAAGGGAATATAGGAAGTGACTGGCAGATTAATATACTAAACTAATGCAAATACCGTAAGAAAGCCACTTTAAAAGCAGATGATTATCTGTTGTCAATCCCTATGATCTGACCTCCAAGCTGTTGTTCAGATGATACCCCAGAGCAATTCCTGGCAGAGATCTGTCCCTTATTCCAGCAGAGCGAGCAGTGGGTTGAAAGGGATGTGGTTTAACCAAAGCTGAGACTTTGCTATCTCACCATCTCCTAGAGCTATCTGGCAGTTGCCTGTAGAGTACATTGGGGTTTCTCCCTGAATTGGTCCCACCTGCTGGAAGGCTGCTCTCCCTGCCCCTGCACACATGATCCCAGCCTGCCACAGAAACTTGTTACCCTCCTCTTCTGAGGTTTAATGCTTATTTGGGTTTAAAGGACAGGAGAAGGAGCGTTTTCTCATTAAACCAGCCATTTTACAAGCTTTGTATCCCAGGAAGGTCCATAATGTTACCGCCTGTTATGGAAGAGGTGGGGCAGGATTTGGGAACACTGGAGTCCCATGAGTGTGTGAGGCCTTCTGCTTCCAGGTACCTTTAATCTGTTGGGACAGACAAAGACCTGCCGACACCATCCCACCCCTCCCCACCCCCCCAGCTGCGTATCTTTGGCACTTTGAAGCTTCAGGTCATTGCATTCCCTTAAACCACACTAGGTTCAGCGGAAAAAAATGTGACAAATAGAGGTGTGGTGGCAGTCCGGCTGGAGGATTATGAGTGTGAGAGAATGGAAAGATTTTCCTCCTTTTTGAAAATGAAACCTTTATCTGTGCTCATACACATGGATAATACTGAAAATCTGTATTCATCTGTTTATTTTTCAGGTTATGGTTTTGTAGATTTTGACAGTCCCGCAGCAGCACAGAAAGCAGTAGCATCTCTCAAAGCAAATGGCGTGCAGGCGCAGATGGCAAAGGTAAGAGCAATTGTGTCACTGCAGGATTATTTCATCTGTTGGGTTAAATTTCCAAGGGTTTGTTTTGCTCCTCTTTTTCTTAAGGTTTTGGATTTCTTATTCCAAAGATTCTTTCATCCTTTAGCTCCTATGCCATGGTTTATCTGTATACTTGAGAGCTGTGTCTCATGTAATGAGACTGACTCTCTCTCTGCCCCTGTGTTTGGAGATGGTTGTAAGAGAGCACGGAAGTGGAAGAGCATCAGAAATGCCTTTTGCAAAGTACTGGGTGAAAAAGCTGCTTTTTCTTCACCTTCAAATTGTGTTCATTCGGTTCCTTTGCTTTGGAGAAGTTACTCTTTTCTGATGTGGCTTGTGGGCTTTTCTGAAGGAGTAGTTGTCTGACCATAAGGAAAATCTGGTTGATCTGCCTAGGTTTGGCTTCTGCTTGTTGAGGGTTTGTTTTTTGTGGTTTTTTTTGTTTTTTATTTTTAATTTTATTTTGAGGTCATAAATGAAAGTACAGAAGGTTGCTGAAAGAATAGTTGCTAAAGGTTGTCTGGAGGTGACAGGCATCTGTTCACAGAGGCTGCAGGAGCTGCAGCAAACGCAGTAAGCTCACTCTGGCCTTGGAATTGTCCTTCATCCCCAGGCAAAGGGGCCGACAGTGGTTGTAACTATGACCATTGTGTGGTCCAGCTGTTGCCTTTCTGAATGTGGAACAGTGTGTCTTTGGGCTCTAGACTGTGTCAGCTAGCAAAAATGCTTTGTACTTGAAAAGTGTCTTTCCTGAGAATCACAAAAAGCGCTTAATACCACCTGATTTAGTCTCTGTAGATATGATGCTGTCCTAGAATCTAAATCAGTGAAAGTAAACAGGTAATTACAACAACAACGAAAAAAGGAAAAAAGAGGGAAATCAACTAACAAACAACCATCAGATTTGAAGATTTTAATTTTTTTTTTTAAATTTTATTTTATGGAGAGTAGTAATTGCTGGTAAATTAGATTCTTTTGCCTACTACTGAATTACACTCACCGTGCTTGAAAGAAACTGGATGTTATTGATGTATTTCTGTTTAACAGCTCCCCACAATGCAAGCTAGGCTGTTTTATTGGCTCTTAGTTTTTATTGACACATGGTAATAAAAAATATTTGCTTCAAATGGGTAAAAGATGGCAAGCTGAAGAATGTGAACTTTTACTAAGGACCATGCTACTTTATTTCTCAGATATATGGCATCTCCTTGTTAAAATATAGGCAATTTGATGCATTAGTCAAGCTGTGGAAAAGAGGCCAAGACAGGAGATACATTTTGTCCTAATGATTGATATCAAATAGCCATTTCTAGAAAGGAGTAGATCTATATAAATCTGTAAAAAATCTAAATCCATATAAAATTGTACAGTTATAGATTTAAAATTATAGATTTAAAGATAGGATTGAAAGACAATACTATGCTTGGGGTTGTCAGGATTCAGGACAATGAACAATTGCAGTACTTATATTTTTTGAAACACCAAAAAAGATGGTGCAATAAAACATTGTGGTTTGGATTGCCCAATATTTAGGAACTAAAAGTAATGCCTAATGTTTTAAAGGTAGGAAGGGCTGTACCAACCCTTGGTTGTTTTGTTTTCTGAGGAACCCGTGGCAAGAGTATTTTTTTGCCCTGTGAGATTTTGAGGTGGGTGGTGTGTACACATTTGTTTGCATAAGACTGACTGTATTTTTATTATTTAGCCATGGTGCCTGGAATCTCAGATAGATTCTTTTTAGTGTGTTTGATAGCTCAAGATAAATATACAACTGACTTTTCTTATCTCTGAAAAAAAAATCTGAGTATTTAGAAAATAGGGGTTTCAAAGGAAATTGAGATGACTCCACACAAAGTACCTCACATTGCTGAGAAGGCAGGAGCCTGGGAAAGCAAATCTATCTGGAGAAACATGTTAGTTCTTGCACATGTGGGAAGCCAAGTTACATAACAGGAACTGAAAGACAGCATTACCTGCCAGTGTCTGAATTAACAGTGGGGGCTCAGAAGAGGTTTAAGGAAAGGGGCAGAACAATAATTTAACCTTCATTTATGGAAGTTTACTGAGAGCAGTTTTATTTCAAGAGCTGCTTTAATTAGAGGTGAATGGTGGCTCTCAAATGAAATCAAAATAAAAACAGTTAAGTCTGAAGAAATTCCCTAAACCTTTTGTGTGCCATGCTTTCATAGTATCAGTGTCCTCTATCTTTTACTGTGCATTGCAAAGCAGTGAAACTGCCCTGTCTAGAGGCCAGAGAGCAGACAGACTGTAACCTGTGTTCAGTAAATGTCAAAAATCTCAGTCCAGCTGTGGATGCTTTTGAGTAAAGGTGAAAGAGACATTGGGCAACGTTTTCTATGTGCTGGCCTTCTTCGGTAATGAGAGAAAATATGCTGAAGTGTCGGTATTGTCTGTGATGTTTTCCTGGAGAGAACTCTTTCTCGGAAAGATTGGTTCTTTCTCAGTTTTAACACAATATAATTTTTCTCATAGAAATCCAGGAATCTTCTTTGAAAAACAAAAAGCAGAGTGAACCCCCACCCATGTTGGCTAGAAGTAGTATCTTGTGCATGCATGAGTAAAGTACACTCATTTATCGATGCTAAAATACAGCTGCCTCCCTCTTTTTTTTATAGCATTTGGACACCATTTTGGCTGATTTTGTTACTGAGGGCTGCCTCTGGAAGGTTAAGCTCTGGTGGATTGATGCTCCAAGTCCCATAAGTATTGGAAAACTTTTTCTGTCGAGGCAAATACACCTCATAAACCCTCAAAGGGAAAAAAACCCAACTGTTAAACATGTCTGAATTTCTCTTTTTGTTCTGGTTTGAAGCAGGCGGGTAAGAATTCGGCTGAGGGAGGGGAATAGCAGTAGTATGCCTGCAGAGGTAGTGATGGCAGCTGATGAGGTGAGGTCTCATGTGGTCCACTTGGTGGAACAGGGACCCACACAAACTCCCACCCAGAGGAGAGTTGTGTGAGGCTCTTGCATTTATGTGTTGTCACCTGGCTTCCTCCTTCCATTTCTCTCTGAGGTACATGAACCTGGAGTTCTGACCACTACTGCTGTCCTTTGTTTATCTAAGTTGTCCATCTTTTTTCAAAAGTGCTTATTAAGCATTTCATTTCTTGAGAAGAATTAATGCTGTGGAGCATCTGAGGGATGTTTTCCTAGCTGCCCTGATTTATTTTGCTGTGTGTTTCCTGTGTGCCTTTGGACACACAGATTAATTTGTGTGTATGTAGTGCCTGCTTGTTCAGGCTCGTAGAGTCCAGGTGCTTTTTAGGTTTGTCTTCCTTCTAAAAATGGCACGACTGATATTCTTCTGGATAATCTCACAGGAATTATTGATTTGGTTGTCTCTTTATGCTGGAGACTACAGAAATGGGACAGAAAAAACGTTGCTTATGTGCATGATTTATATATCAGTTTAGGTTTTTTCCAGATGCTCCTTTCCTGCATTTCCTAGAAAAATATTAGAGAAAGAATATGGAAAATTAACAAGGAGAATCTCAGTAATATGAGAGTTGGCTCAGACAAGCAGGCAAGGAAGCCTAGTACACATGAAAAATGTATCAGTGTTCTAATAAAATCTGTAGCCACATCTATTCTTGGGATTTGCAACAGTCCTTCACCCAGAATTACACATTCATGAGGACACTTCTTAATCTACTTTATGTATAAGTTTTAATGATGCCAAGGAGTCTAAATCACCTGAAAAATCAATAGACGTCTACTGTCTAAATAAATTTGAGCATCTGAGCTTGTGTCAGCCTGCAGCTGAACTGTGCAATCATTTTATCCCTTTGCAGACATTTGGGGTCTTCTCTATCATTTTTTATTTCCAGTTCTAGTCTGCTGTAAGATTGCATAATGTGGCAGTTCAGGAGAAGGTACGTTCTTGCAGAGTATCTAATAGCTTCTTTAATACCTAGCAGCCCATCAAGAATGTTGAAACAAATGCATTCACAAAGGGAGTGTTTTCAGCCCTGCTTTTATAAGGATTAAGAATGTATTTCATGCTGTGTATCTTCTCTGGGTTTTCCTTTTGTACTTATAATGCATTTAGACATCCTCAAGACCTGCATGAAAAATGTGGATATTGAAGGAATATTTAATTAGCAGTGGCAGTTGCCTAAGTCCAAGGAATCATTTCTTGACTACTCTGCTGCAGTAATTGCCATCCAGAGAGTATACTGCAGGAACTGGCTCTGCAAATGGGCTGTGCCAATAGTCCCTGATGTGTTTTCCTCCACAAGGGAACTGCAGAAAGTGATTTTGCTTCTTGTGTGATATTTTTCTCATCTTCCCATCATGCAGAAGCCTAAATACAGGGAGTAATCACCATATAGGTGAAAGATGAAAGGGAACTGTTTCTTACAGAACAGAGCCAAGCACAAGAGCTTCTAAAGATGAACAGAGGGCTGGTTGCTGTATGGTTAAGTGGACAGATTTTCTCCAAGGACCAAGGAAAAGGAAATCCCACAGAAGAATCTTATTTATTTTCCAGACTTTTGCGTAGGTTTTAAGCATTGCTCTGGTATGAGTCAGCTGACCAAATAAATTCATTCTGTCTGCTTATTTTTCAGTTTAATATTCTCTTATTTTTGAATTACTTTTTTTTTTTCTCTGTCAGACACCAGTACTCTAAAGAGCTTATCCTTAAAGAGGAAAAATGGGTGAGAAATCCATTTTTCCATTTTTTTTTTTTAAACCTAGATTTTTCATGATAATTTTGTTTTTGCAGTTTAAAAATTCATGAAAATAATAAGAATGCTGTCCTTACAAAATATGAGACATGGCCTGTACAAGATACACTGGTTTCCTAACCTATTATTGTAATGTCTGTAAATTTTAGCTAATGAAACTCTAGGATACTGGTTGGTCAAGTTTTTCATAATTTTTTTGGTTAACAGCTCCACTGATTAAGCTAACCTTCCTTTTGAAATCAAAGTGGGATTCTAGGAGTTTTGGAGTTCAATATTGAAGTTATCAGGCTTTTTTTTTTTTTTTTTAATTATCAGATACCCCATCCCCAGTGAACTGTTCTGTGAAGTTGGATATTTGTATTGGTGATTTATGGAACACTTTTTTCATTTTCTGACTAGAGCAGGACCTGGTGCCTCTGGAAACCTCGCCATGCTCACAGAGTAGGGGCAGCTGAGAACATGGCTGTGCTGGCCACCTTCCATGTTGTTTCTGAATGAATTGCACAGCCAGGCATAGGCTGCTGCTGCTGCAACAGTTGTCAGAGACGTTTGGCACAACTCTTGCATGCGTGTGGAGAACTTTCAATTAGCTTTCCTCTCTTATCTTCCCAAAATATGCGCCGTCTCTCCCTGTGCTTTTGCAGAGCACATGCTAGCTGACCAGTACTGACCTGAATTGATAACAGTCCTGGGTTTGATGAAAATGGAAATAGCTGGAAAGAAATGTGAGGTACTTCAATTTAGATTTGGAAATTACACATGCAAGTGTCTCTCTGCTTTTATTTCTTTTACCAAATCAACCATACCAAAAGTGTCCTGCAGAAGTGCTAACCAGAAGGTCCAAGTATCATGTACTGCTACTTATCGAAGTCATACTGTCCTCATCCTCTTTTGCCTGCTTACCTCTGTTTTTCACAAACTATCTTTTACTCTTGGAATGTGGAAGCATGGTTTCCCAGATGGAGCTGGTCTTTAAGTGCAGGTTTTGTAAATATAGGGTATTTTTCCATTTCTTAAGGGATAATAATTGACAAAACAAGACAGCAAAACAAGATGCTAAATTATTTTTTATTAAATTTTGTCTCTAAATTTCTTAGATATGCCTTTCAAACCCTGGAAGGGTTGTGTTTTGGTTTTGGTTTTTTTTTTGTTTGATTTGGTTTTTTTGTTTTGTTTGTGCTTTTGTTTGTTTTGGTTTGGTTTTGTGGGGGTTTTTTTCCCCCCAGATGAAATACTGTCTAAATTCAGGATTCAAATCACAGATACACTAGGAAGGGGCTAATTTTAAATTTCAGAAAATCTGCAGTAGCAGACAACAGTGTCCTATGAGCATCCTAGACAATGAACACTGAGGCAATGAACAGCTTTGCACAGACAATGATACATTGGGGTGATAGCAAAGATACATTATATTAATGGAAGGACCTCCTAGTCTTATTCAGTCTTGAAAATTTAATGCTTCTGCCTGAGAACTTTATGGTAGCCAATGTGAAATGATCTCGGGATTCTTTTCCTGCCTTTGGATGTACATTCACAAGCCAATATAGAATGCATCAGCTTGAGCCATTCTTGAAAGAACATCAAGTTTTCCTGGGGGTACTAAAATCCAGAAGTCCTTTCACACTTGCATGTGGTGCTCCTAAAAACATGTAGATCAGCATGAAGGAGAGTATGAACATCGACAGCATTTGTACCACACCTGCCAAATTTATAAACAAAATTTTCTTCGGGGGTTTTCAGAAGGGCTTAACTTGACACAATTCTACTCTCTGAAAGCACATGGAACTTTACTGTTGGCTAATTGAGAGGAATTAGGTCAGTACTATGTTCCTTTGTTCCCAAAAATTGTAGCTCAGCAGCTTTGTTAACCACTAAGTTAGCTTAGAAAAATCTTACACATCATGTTTATTCTCTTGCTATCACCTCAGCTAGACCTGGCCATAGTATTTTTCGTCCCTTTTCAAGTGCTGCTTTAGTTTCTAGATTTACTTGATTTTTATTTTTCTTTTTATATACTGTAACTTCATCTAACGTTAAAACATTCCTCTGCCTTTGAAAATTAAAATGTAAACAATCAGTAAATATATCCACCTCCATGCTATTAATGCCTTGCACCACAGAACAGATGCTGAAAGTGAAAAATGTAGCCAACTTCTAGGCTGAAGAACAGTGGAATTACTGGGTTCTTTTCGGGTTATGAACTTCAGCCAAATAAGATTTGGCCTTTTTTCATAAATACACATTGTTCTTGACTTTCCTCTGACTTGGAACACATTTGAATTGGTAATAATACAGCTGAAATACACAGAGCTTTGGCAGTCTAGGCTGGGGAGAAGAATGGGGCTCCCTATCTTTAGCACTCACATAGCTATACATCTTGGAAGCTCTTACACACTCTTTGCAAACCCTTTATGTTTGCAGAACAGGAAATCTGAGTCCTGCAAATAAGTTAAACACTGGAGCCAGATTAATTCTTTTTTGCCTTCATACTCAGGAAACTCCAAATGCCCCATGGAGGAGTTATCTGACCACAACTATGCAGCTTTGGAATCTGCAGCTCAGACTGAGCAGAACTATGTTCTAAATTCAGTAAGCACAACTTTACTCACCAGGAATAACCCAACGCACTCTGAAATGATTTTAAAAAACCAAAAAAAACCCCCAACAAAAAACCAAAAACCAAAAATCTCTGCTTTTAGAAAATATTACTGTGGTAGAAAATGGATGTAGCCTTTCTTTCAGTGACATATCATTTAATTATGTTCTTCTGTAGATCAGCCTGAGGACAGTGCTTTTGTAAGGTGAGAAACAAAAATTCATTGCATCTAGCATGGTGATTCATGTGGCCACCAGCAGGAGTATATGTGCATGCTTTTTGGGGTACCACTTAGTCTGGACTGAGACACAGCTTCAACAAAGCAATGCAGTTTGTGTGAAACCAAGACCACCTTCAAGATTATTTGGTTTTATTTGGGAAGCAGGTGTGTAAACTTCAGTGGCATTTCTTCTGAGTTGATGTGAGTGTCTGTATAATAGCTCATCAGCCTGGAAATACACAGGTGCACACTCAACCAGTAAACACAAATCTACCAATAATATGCATGGATATTCCCTGTTCACCTATGCATCCTCCTCTGAATATTTAAATGTTACTGTATTAGTGAATGTTCTCCTTGTTATTTCTTTATTAATGACTGTCTCCTATTCAACTGACAAGTCTGAGTGGTTTGGCTGTAATCTAAATAAATTTAGGTTTATTTGCAGTTTTGTTCACTAATGAATTATAATTTTGTCACTGTAAAAGGAATCTCTCTTTTTCCTATGTATAAAAATGGGAAATTAGACTCTGCTCATGCTACATGCAATGTACTGAGTCATAATGGCAGCTCACTGAATTTTTTACCCCTTTCCCTTTACATATTTGTGCTCAGAAAAAGAGATAATGATGACATGATCAGTTGAATTCTATTTGTAGTCATGATAAATTAGCTTTGAAGTGATCAAAATAAATTTAAGAGATATAAGAATGTAAAACTGACCATATCAGGCCACAGTGCAGATATCAGATTGTCTTTCTGATAATGCACTGTAGCACGTGCCAAGAGAGGGGTACAACCAGACAGGCATCTGAGGATACTTCCCTAGAGTGGTCTCTTAGCCTCTAGCAATTTGCAATTTGGGATTTTTTCAGCTGGTATTGAATAATCATTTGTAGAACTGCCTCCCCATCCCCAAATAAACAATTTATGCTGACTGTTTTGCATTTTAAATTTTGGCAGCACAACATCCAGCTATAAGAAATTATTCAGTTTAACTTCATCTTCTTCAAAGATCCATCTCCTTTGCTTGCTCTAGACCTGCAATGTTGATTTCATTGATTGTTTGCTAATTCTTGTATCAGAAGAGAGAGAAGGCTCTTGTTCCCTATGAATCTTTTTCATGGCACTTACAATTTTATAAAATCCAATCATAACTTCCTTTAATCCCTGTTCTGTTTCCAGTTTTAAGAAAGATGTGCCAGGATGTGCGTGCGTCAATAAGGATGTGGTTCTTAGAAGCAAGGAGCAGTTGCTTCTAAGTTGCTTAGCAGTTGCTAAGTAATGAACATGAAGCGTGTTAAAGTGGCTTTGTAATATGAGAGCAGAGCTGACAGGAAGCTTAGAGGGTCATTTTACATCAATATCCTGGACACGAGGCGAGTACTGCTAATGCTGTGTAGTGCTGCAGCCTGAGAAATGGGAAAATGGGACACAGCGAGGAAAGGTACAGTTGGCTGGTATCAGGTACTTTGTAAGGCAGCCCTCATTTTGCACAAGTATAAATGCACATTTTGATTAAACCTAGGAAGATCAATTTTTTTTTAATAGGAACTTTTAGGTTTAGAAAAATGTACCTAAGTAATAGCTGAAGTGTTAAAAAAAGAGTAACAGAGTTATTCCTTCTAAGCAGCACGAAAAGAGAAGTACAGCAGCAAGCAGGAGGACATGTGTTCAATGTGTCAAAAGGGAACATACCCAACTCCCCCCATCTGGGTATAAATAAGGCATTATAAATACCTGCCTTAAAGTCTGGGATTGTCTGGTCACAGCTTTCCTTAAATATTAGATCAAATTAGTATCTGTTATATTGAAAAAAACCTGAAACTGATGGCACCAATGGATCAATATCTGGCCAATTCTGTCAGCAGGCTTGAGGACTTTATCTTTGCCAGGGGCTACTGAATCACCCCTGTGCATTTTGTCTTGCACCCACTGCTTGGGCATGATGCGACCAGCAATGCTGTAGTACATGCTTTCAGATCTAAACCAAGGAAAGGACTGCAGCAGATGTCGTGCTGTGCATTAATCCTTATTTAGGAGACTTTTATATTTGTATTCTGCTTTCTCTAGAGCTCATGGAAGAAAATGACCCTTTCATTAGCCATAGTTCAAAATGGTGGACATGTAGAAGAACCTAGGGGCCCTAAATTGCCAAATCCTCTACTGCGTAGGCAGATGGAGTCTTTCTGTGTTTTCCAAAGGTCTGTACTGAGTACGTCTGGGAGGTTGACACCTACCAAAGACACCCCTTACACTGCGTTAATGGAGGTGCAATGGTTATTTCCTCTACTGCGCCTCACAACTTTGCACTCTCAAAATCCACAGAGAGCAATGAAAACTTTGATGAAAGCAGCTGTAAATGGTTATGGTATTTGGTAGGAGGTATATTTTTCCCTTGTTTAAAATGGATACAGCTTTATCTGATTGCCAGTAAGTAATGAATGGGGGTGTGTTCAATGATTACCACTTTTCAGTCATCTTCTATCCTGATATTCTTACCATGATTCAAAAAGGAAAAGAGATAGTGAAAAAAGATCTTTGTTCATTTCTAGTAAAAAATTTTGGAGTTGGGATAATTAAGGCTTGGTGCTAGAAAGCTTGGCTTTGAATTCTTCAGAACAAGTGGACATACCTTTCTAGTAGGTGAGACTGAAGTCTGTGTCTCAGATGTCACGTCTTCATGCAACTGAACCATTTTTTGTCTTTAAATTCAGTTGGTAGACAGGTAAAGAAAGAGAAGACACCTTGAAGAAAGGCTTCCCCCTCTTCAAAGATATCTTTGGCACTTTACTACCCCACTTAGTTGATAGAAGATGCTGTTCCAGTGCGGTTTCACAGTTCTGTCTCTGTGTATAGACATACAGGGTTTTACTCTGTGCATGCCTAGTTGATAAGTATTCAAGAAACTATATTTATATCAGTTTGTGCCCACATTTATAGATGATAATTTAGAAATATTATTGAGAAAATTTTATAATATAATGAGATTCTCATGAGTAGTGAAAAGTATTACTGAGATATTTTCATAATATGTGCTATTGGAGTATGACTATTTGCTAGTAATACCTCTAAGCCCTGAGAATAAAATAGTATGTGTTTTTTTAGGAATGTGCTGAAAAAAATAGGAAGGAAATTGGAGGTAAATGAAATCTTGGTCATAATCAGCCAGTCTTTTTCCATCTGTCAGCAAAACCTGGCAAAAAAACTCCAAAACAACAACAAAATTGTAAACTCTGAGATGATATTTAGTGATTTACTGTCTACTTTAACGGTGCCTATAGCTTGCAGTAGAGCTACACAGCCTCAGGCTTTCCCAGTTATTTCCATAACTTATTTGTCCATTTTGCATAAAAGGTTATGATCCCACCATTTATCTAAACATTTTCATAGTCACCTACTCCAATTATAGCTAGTTATGTAAAGCCAGGACTATAATTTATATGTCTGTGTTGCTTTATTATAGGAATGCAGCATAAAGCAGCATGTGGAATCAGTGAAGTGAGGGGTTTTTTCAGTGTCTTAGCTTCCAAAAAGTCTTTTCCCTTGCTTAAAAACTGTTAATCAGTGAAAGGTTGCCACTCCTAATAGCATGACCAAATTCACTTCAGCCTGCCTTCCCACTGCATGGCACATTGCACATGGTAAAACTGTGGGTTTGGTAAAGGAGCCAGAACTGATCCAAACCACGTTCAAGTATGCCTGTAATGGGGTCTCAGTGGTTTTGCTGCCATGCCCTCTCTCCTGGGGCTGCTGAGCCTAGAGTAATGGACATGCTTCCCTTTCAGAATAAAATTTAATTACCTGAAATGCATAATGGCTCTTTTTTGTATGATCAATCTTCTGAGTCTGCTTGAACTCAGGCTTTCAGCGTTAAAAAGGAGTGTTGGATGCAGACTCTGCTTTGCTTTGCTTGAAGTTCAAATAAATAGTTTCATCTTGCATGATTACATTGGTGCATGCTATTTACTTCTCTCCAGTATATAAGTAATTTCCAGATTGGCTTACAGGGCTACCTTGAAGAGGCTCAACATTTTAGGTCAGTGAGCAATTAGATTAGTTTCAGGGGTGCCTCTCTGCACTCCTCTAAGTGAGCATTGTGCTGGCTGTCTTTGATCCCAAGACATCTGGGAAGCCTGGTGAAGACTTATCTAAAGGACATGGTCTGAAAAAATAGCAGCTTAGGCACTTTCGTCCTGGCAACATCATCTAGTACTTTATCCTTTATACTGGGTTTTACTAAAGATTTCTCCATTTCTTTGTTGAGAAATCCTTTGAATGTGTAGTAGCCGAGACCTGAAACACTTTCTACTGTGATGAAAACCTCTCACAAAACACAGCACTCTCACCTGGTCTTAACAGTCCATAGATCAGATCAGGCATTGAATAATATCTGTAAATACTGTTTATTGCCTGTTTACTGGTATTTTTTTGATAATCCGTTGTGTTGGTCTCTAACTTAATATTTTTAGAGGTTTTTAATAGTGGCATTTTACTTCACAAATGTTTTTCCTTCTGTAATGTTCCTCTTTGTTCCCATGTGAGTGCAGTCCTTTCACTTTAGTCTTTTCCACTCTAGCTGAACACAAAGCATTGGGAAAGCAGAATGATACCACATTTGCATCCTTCATTTTGTTATTGTGAGTATAACACATTTTTTTCAGGGTGTTCCTACACACTTACCACAAGCCCTACCGTTTTGTCTCTGAGCTGGGTGGATGTTGCAATAGGCAGACAAAATCTCTCTTCTAGGATGTTCACAGTTCTTGTGATATTCCACTGACTGATAGTGTTTTTCTACACCTTTTATTTACAATCCATGTTTCTTAAATGTGGTTGAGTGTAGCTGTATGCTATTTTTTAGGCAGTCTGCAGTGCAATAATAATGTTTATTTTACTGCCTTTTAGTCAACTGATGAGCACTGTAGAGTTTGCATTAGAGATACTTATTTTTAGCAGGTGCATAATAAACTACATTATTTTGCATTGTTAAATTTCATTTGCTAAATGAAATCTCTGAATGCCTTACCAGGCCTAGATAGAAATACAGATGTTATATTTTATAGACTCAAGTTTTAAAATTGTGCCACAAGTGTTTGCAAATGTTTACAGCTAAAGATCTGTTCTTCAGCTTGTCTTTAGTGAGAACATCAATTGGTTGGCTGTTTAACACCATAAATGTGACACCGCAAGTATCTTGAGTTATACTAGGAGAGACTTAGTGTCCAAGACCCTAATTTCTAGCCATGTATAAGTCAAAAATATCGTAAGCCAAATAGGGACTATAGAAAAAAGTTATACTTATGTATTTCTAAAATTTAAATGCTTTCTGAAATGCTGCATTTCACAAAGAAAAATGGATGTGAGAATATGGCAATAGGGGATGGGTTTCTAACATAATAAGTCTTGAAATTTTTGCCTCATGGCAACATTTGCTTCAATTATGATAAAATCTCATATTTTAAGAAATGAGGATTAGGTTCCATGAAGTTGACACGGTTTTATTACCTTTAAATATTTTTTCTTTTATTTCTTTAAAAGCGGACACCACAAACTTTTATCTATGCAGTCACTTCACTGCTAAAAGGTTTAACATGAAGATGGAATGGTGATAAATCTAGGCCTAAGTTGGAGAGCTGTAAGAAGGAAATGAGTATTAATGAGTATTTTATTCGATCCACTTCCATGATTTTGTTTGTTTGTGTTGTGGGTGATTTTTTTTTTGTTTGTTTTGGTTTTTTGGGTTTTTTTTTGGTTTTTTTTGTCAGAAATGCTGCTTACATAAATATTATGTAGAGGAAAACCTTGAGATGTGCAAATTGTTTGCTAAGAGAATTATCTACTCTGTTCAAAGTGGTGCTCTCGAGAGATGCACTCTTGAGATATATGTCTTTAATACTTGTTTTAGACAACTGTGAAATCTTGTCCCCATATAAATATCCAGATGACAGATACATGTACAAATATTTTTGCAGGGAATCAAGTTTGTTTGTTTTAAGGCAGAATTTGATTTTTGTGAGTAGGAGCTCAAATCTGGAAGTTTGGATGACTCAGATGACCCTCAGCCTTATTGTACTGCTACTTCTAATCATGTTTCAAAACAACATTGCTCAGAGTCACGTAGCAGTCATTAGTGGTTTAGAAGTTAGTTGGTTTAAAATATAGATCAATATTTTCGACCCAAAGTTAACACATATATTCAGCTGGCAATAATGAGTATAAAATCTTGTGTTAGAAAGATTTGCTGGATTGTTTCAGGATTTTTAGTTTGGGTCCTTTGCTAATATTTCACCTTTGTAAAATACTTCTCTGTATTATCTCTGCTTATTATTTTATCTTACAGCAGAAATGGAATATATTGAAGGGCTTTGTTCAAGAAGTGATCTCATTGATGTTTTAATATTAATTTCATTATTACTTTTTCTTACTTTTTGTTTTAGAAAAAATAATTCAAGGTAGTATGTATTTGGTAAAAAAACCTTGAAATATTTGATATTGGTTTTGGTCATCAATAATGTAACTGATCTTCCTTAACATACTAAGAACAAAAACAACAAAAACTTTTTTTCCTTTGAAAACAAACAACACACTTGTGTTTTCATTCTTAGTGATGTGGTACAAGATTTTCTTCTGGAATAATTTAGGAATGGGAGTCAGGTTTGCCTTTTAAACTCAAGTCCCAAATAGAGAAAACATTAATATTAAATGATTGCAAAAACTCCTTGTGTGTCTCAGTGTGGGCCCTCTGTGCCTGCTATGGATAGTTTGAAGCCTAAAGGCAAAGTTGCGATAACAGAACTTTTCCCAGAGTTCATCTCAGCCCATCAAACTGAAACCAAAATCTAAACATCTGGCCTTCTAGGCAACTCTCTCTCTTTATCAGCCATAGTCAGTGATGTGCACTTGGTCCTGCTGAATCCATGAACCATCTCCTCCCTCACAAATCTGAAGAGCTGAAAGGAGGTGCAACTGAGGTATGTTGGGACCTAAATTATAAGTGAGGTTCAGGCAGTTTCTTCCCAAAAAAACCCCAAAAAACAGCCCTTCCAAAAGAGGACTACAACTGATTTGTATAAGCACTGTACATTATGGCAAATATTTTAGCTGTTGTAAGACAGCTTAGAATTTTTGAAACCAGCCCTAAAAAAGTAAAAATGCAATGTGCTTGCTTGAAATTAGAAGTCAATAGATTACACATTATGCAGAATGTAAGAAAGAAGCCTTTGTATCTGAAGCTTTCCATCCAGTGCCCTGTTACACTGTTAGAGTTTGCCTTGTTACACCACTACAGTTTGCTATGTCCTGTGTTTGTTAAGATGAAACTGTAGCATCAAAGTGTTATTAATTTCTGCTGTTCACTGTACGTGTAAAGATTTAATTTCTAGATGACAAATGAAAGATTAGATCAAGGTCCAACTGTGTAAAACTCACAAGGTTCTGACACATAAACAAATTACATCATAGTAACACATTGCTGATTTATCCTTCCTTTACTGAAGGACAAACTGACCTTAAAGTTTTACATGTATTTTTAGAGAAAAATATTCATGTGGATGGATTGTGAAAAGTGGTTGATGTGTTTTGACCAAAGTTTTTGGACCTGCAATAAGCAGAGGTCTCTGATGAGTAGGTCATGAACCTGGCTGAATACTGTGAATTAGTAAATAAGTAATTTACATGGTTTCAATTAACGGTAATGCACTTATTTGAACGAATGTGAGATTTTTATTTATTGCCTTCCTCCAATTCCATTCAATGCTCATTACCTGAGTACCAACACTTTGCATAGCTCTGTAGATGTTACAAATTAAAATTCAGTGCTTGAAGTGAATAAAATACTTACCATAGGAGAAACTATCAGCATTCCTTGGGCAGAAGTTGATTTCAGGCATTATCTCTCGTTTCTCTTGGCGTGCATGTGCACGCCTGCCTGCCTCACGTGTGCATTCAGGGGGAGAGCGATGAAAAGGTCAGATGCGGGCTATGGATATGATCTCTGTTCATCTTGCTGTGCTGATGAAGTTTTGTTGATTGAATGTAAATATGCCTTTACTCTTCCTCAGTGTGTGCATCAAAGAGAACATTATTAGAGCAAAGACAGGCATTTGTTGGTACAATGAAAGTAATACTGTCTGTGCAGTCCTGTTTAGAGGTGCCATGCATATATTTGCACACCGGGTATATTTGCATCCAAATGAGATGAGCGTTTCTTTTCATTCAGTTCTGATTTACCTTGATCGCTACAGGTTTTTATTCCTTCTGGGATTTGAGGAACCGCATTGTCATTATGCACTCATCTTCCCTCCACATACTGTCTGTCACCTTCAGTCAGTGCCACCAGATAAGTGTATATAATAAAGATCTTTTACATTAGATCTGGTTACCATGTTGTCAGGCCAGTTACTGGAGCCTGGAACTCAGGAGGCACTGTGAGCAGAGCACTTAAATAAGTAACTGCTTTTTTTTTCTCCTTTTCCCCCATTATTTTTTATGTTTAGTATTGACTGTATCTCAACCTGCTTCAGCATTATTTAATGTTTCTGAGAATAATTGGGTGATAATGCATTGTTCCAATTTTTTTGTTTTAAAATAGTTTAAAACAACTGACTTTCCCTTTTTGTTCATTTTTGCCTCAGAAGAGCCTCAGTAATTCATTAATCAGTATCCTAAAGGTCTGTGACTGACTCCCTCACCCAGTAAATTTGTAGATTGCTGTTGGATATGTCCAGATGCTCTATTTGTTCTATGCATCTCTTAGTGTGGGTTAACTTAGCAAAAGCATTTCTTGGCCTGGCTCTTCTCTTGGTTGCATCAAGTTGCATTTTAAATCAAAATCATAGTAAATCAATTTAAATCTTGGTATAGTGCTGACATGTAGCCATAGTTATGGCACTTAAGGATAATAATGTAGAAAACCACCTGGGAAGTAAAATTTGTAAATCACTACATATGGGTGAGGCTTTTGTGTTGTGTATTATAAACTTTTGCTTTGAATTAATGCAAGATTTCAAAGCCTCCCTTGCACAATATAATCATTCATTGAAGTTTTCTATATTCTGCAAACTCTAAAAAGTTTGTAGAACTATTTTAGCATTGGAAAAGGGGAAACTATCATTGGTCATATTTTTTTTTGATTGTAGTACCTTTCAAGGAACAATGGGCACTTACCAAAGGAAGAGGAAGGTCCATCCCATGCCCCAAGGACTGTGTGATTTAAAAAGGAAAGGGCAATTACACAAGGTAGTGACAGAGTAGTGTGTGTACTCTTCTAATGAGAGAATGATCCCCTCATTAACAAGACTTATCCTCCTCTGTCTTCTCTTTTTCTGTCCCTTTTCTCATTTCAGTGACAGATTTCTGGTTTCTTACCTATTTACCCAGGTTTTGTGTATTCGCGTCTTATGATGTTAAGTACATTTCCCTTCAGTGGAGCATCCCCAGCATTTCCCATTTCATTCCCATTTCAGTTCACTGGGGCAGTCCTGTCCTTCTGACATACTTAATAGGATTTGTCAAGTCGTTGGTGTAACCATGTTTTATTTCCATGAGTAATGAGATACTGTGATAGGGCATCTTGTCCTGCCCTAAACGAGACATGCCAAGCCAAACATGAAATGGAATGCCAAACACTGTGTCCTATATGTTTGTCAAGTGTGTGATCTATTTTTTAGAGACCCAACTCAGTACACTGAAATATTTTACTACTTGTGAACTTTAGCTTCTGTTAATATGATTGAAGCAAGTGGAAATGGAAATTGTCAGGGCAATTTAACAAAGCGAGTCTGTAAAACTCATTACATCCCAGGTAGTAAAATCACTTTAGAAGGCACATTCTTCAAACTTGAGCTTTATTCAGTAAACTGCATTGGTGCCTGACCTTTTAAGAGCTTTCCCTTGCTTGGGAGGGAGGAGGGGGAAAGGCCCTGTTGTTCAGAGCTACCTATCTTAAATTACAAACAGCAGCCAGACTTGACTCTGTGCTTTAGAGCACACAGGATGACAAAGTGTGCAACTGCTCCAAACAGACAGTTAAATGGCCAGCTATTTAGATGAGTTTGATGTGTATTTCATGTAATTGTATACTCCATAAAGCAGTAAAAAACCAATGTTGTGTGCTGGCTGTATTTTAGCACAAAGTAAATCAAAGTACCAATCTCATGTTTGTAGTTCAACCTAATCTTGTCAAGACCTGATGCTTTAAAGAAGTTTTAGATTGATACAAGGTAGTGGATGTGTGAGGGTTAAAGATGCTTTGGAGAAAGGAATTCCTGTTAGGTCTGTATCTAATTTGCATAGCAAGATAAATAAGCTTGTTGAGAGCTCTCTAAGACCATGGCTGGGTTTCTCCTGCACTGCAGTGTCAACATGCCCCTAAATATGCCTCTCTCTGCAGTGTCTCCACGCATGTCTCCAAATAGATGACAGGCTTTTCCTGACAAAGTTATGAATGAGCCATCAATCCACCCTAGAAAGCAAATTTGGGCTCTATTTTATGAAGTTTTGGGGTTTTTTTTTTAAATACTTTATTCTTCCAATCACACACCACAAATTTTGATTAGTGGCATACATGAAAAGCAAATGTGTCATGGGCTGTGTCTCTACCAGTTCATTATTTTCATTCCCCAGCATCTAAACAGTTATGAGATTGTAGAGATTGCATTTTCTTGGAGCTATCCTTTGCCAGGCTCATGAGCACAAGTCAGGTTGCTCATTAGTGAGCCCACACAGAGTTTAGTCCAGTAACCTTTGAAGTAAATGGAAAGCCTCCCACATATTTATTGGGTGTCAGATAGACATTTGGTGCACATTGTGGCATTAAAAGATTTTGTCTAATTACATAATGAGGCTTTTGCCTTATCTATGTAGTCTGTGAAGTTATGGGGAAGTATGTTAGAACTGATTGTGGAGAGCTTTGAAAAGAGAAAGTGTTTTTGGTCTTTGAGAATTTTCACATTCTTTCAGGGTTTGTTTGGGGTTTTTTTGCCATTGGCGCTAAGCAGTTTTTATCCTTCCTAGATCTGTTGCCATCTTATTTAGAGGTTTCCTGAACATCTTCCAAAAAAGTTGATAAAAATAATAAGTGAAAATAAAAGATGGTTAAAAAAGGCCTGAAAGTAGGGAATAGAAATGTTTAAAAGGTGAGTTTTTGCAAGAAGAAAGGGCATAAACAAAGAAAAAAAATGTTTCTTTTTGATTTTCTATGGACAGAAGGATTTGCAAACGCACAAATGGTACTGAGTCCTCCTACATGCAGTGAGAATAGTCAGGTCCATAGGTGACAGATAAAAAGCTATGTAAATTCATAGCACTCCTGGTAAGAGTTCTCCTTGTGCAGGTAATTCACAAAAAGTTTGCCAGCATAAAGCAATGATGGGAAATGATTATATGTATAGGTAATGGAAGTCTGCTGGAGCTTTTTTTTTTAACCACAGAGAAGTTCTGATCTTTGTGTATAAATTGTTTTACATCAAGGGAAAGTTAATGCTAAGCCAGATGTAAAGCCTAGGATGATGCCTGTTTAAAAATTTGGCCTTTTCCCATGCAGAAAATAAATGCCCCTTGCTTTCCAACAGGTGAAATTTATTGCATTATTCTTGTACATTGGTAGCATTTCTTCTTCCCTATTTAAATTCCCTTTTCTAGTGTGTGGCACTGCCTTGCATTTGAATCATCAAAATGGGAGAAATTATAGAAAAAAAAGTTAATGTTTCAGGAGGTGTTAGAATATAAATGATCCACCATCCTGAGGAACAGGAATGCAGATGAACCTTTGATTGTAGCTATATGTGGCAGGCTTTATGGTTTTCTTTCATTAATACTATCTGTAGGGGGGTTACTTCAACTATCATTTGCTGAAAACAGAAATAGGGATAGTTGGGACCATGCTCTGTTCTACTAATCAACCCATAAACTGTGGGTTGTAATGACACTGCTGTAATACCTTTTTTATAATGCCCAGCATTTATAAAAACCTACTGTAAATACAACACAGTGTGCTTACTGTCCATAGCCAAGAAATCTAGAGCTGTTGTTGAGATAGGGAGCAGTTTTGAAAGTTTGTATTTCTGGAAGGAAGGCTGACATTCATTGAGGGCATTTAATTTGATAGTGAAACAAAGAGTTTGTTTAAATACTCAGCTTGTCTTCATTTATTAGACTTATTTATTTCACATAAAGCACAATTTTCCAAAAGTCTTTCTTTAGTACCAGTTAAAAACTACTTGTGGTTTCTTTAGAATCCACTCTGGGGCTCATAGAAATAATCATGAATTGCCTTGCCCTAGTCAAACATTTTTAGCCATCACTATTTTCCCTTTATTTTTGAAATTTCAGATTTTAAGGCAAATTATTCATCTTTGAATATAACAGATAATGGAGCAATCACCTGCATGCTCCTTTACTTGAAATGCAGGTCAAATGTTGATGAAAAAAGGGAAGAAAAAAAAATTGGATTTTGCAAACAGCATTTTGATTGATTAATAAACCTCATTCTCTCTTTATGTGCCCTGTCACTGTTTTGTCAGCTTTTGCAATGCTATAGTTACATTTCAATTTTTGGCCTTGTTTTCTCCATTTGCATTATTTTACATGTGCTCTCTTTAGTGTCATCATCTTTTTAAGTGCTTTATTGTTGGTAGCAACTGAATTGCAAATCATTTACATTAACACATCTGCACAGCCTTAGCAGGAAGAACCTTCCCTCTTTTTACCAAATTATGTGAGATACTGCAACCTGGCCTTAGTTCAAAAAATATTTTAAAATATGGTTTTATATTAACTAATATATTTTTAAACTATGTTTAATATTAAATATATGAAGCCAGTTTTTCTGTCTGTAGCTCAACTCTCTTCTAACCTCAGCTGTCTGATTTTCATTTTGCTCATAGCATGGACAGAATGTGTTCCTGGGGAAGTCCCTACAGGATTACCCTACAAACACAGCCTCCTTGCTGAGGAAAAGAAATGACACTGCCCTTGGAGCACTGGGTCATTTGCACTGAGCTTAGTCAGAGGTTTCCAATAAACTGTCTTAGCTTGAATTGTAGTTTTGGTTGGTGACTTTGATGTCACTCTGTATGGATAAGCAAGAGATGGTCACAGTCTCACATATGTTTAGGCTGACTGTAGTTCCTCCATAACTTGTGTGAGGGAAAATGTGTTGGACTATTTAGTTTAACTTTCTGAAGTAAAAGAAGATAGATTTTTTACAAAGATAGTGAGAAAATCACATTTACCCAGAGCTTTTAGTACCCTACATAAAGTAGCATTAATCATAATTATTGGAACATTTTTTTTCCCAGAATAGGGTAACAATGTTTGAAGGCATAAGATTCAGACGTTTTTGTCTTCTTAAAAAGTGTTTTTATTGGAAGACAGATGCAGCTGTTTGGCATATACACCATTTTGCTGATAATCTGAATCTATTTTAGCAAAATTAAATTATGCATAAATTTATTGTTTTAATTCTGAGTAGTCACAAGGAGAATACCTGCAGTGACTCCTTGTTTGTCATAATT
>VWZN01022287.1:50609-94630 GCA_013396955.1 Regulus satrapa | reverse complement strand
AAAAGAAGAAAAGAAAGATCGATGTAGGCAGTAAGCATGATGCCCTGTTAAACTATTTGGGTTTACTAACAAACTGCTCATATTTTTGTTGGTCACTGCAATTATTTATTTTTCTCATAATGTTTATTCTTCCAAGTCATAGAATAATTCCAAGACACAATTAATTTCCAACAATTTTAGTAGCATTTGTGAGCTATTAGTTCTTTTCCAGATAAGCAGAGTGAAAATCTCTATACTCTGTATATGTATGTGTATATGGGAGGCTGGAGCTGTATTAGAAAGTGAACATTATTGAGCATATTATGTACAATTTATTGAACATAAATCTGTTCTTTGCACCACAATTCCTGTTTTGAATATCTCTTCTTTCTTTTTCTCAGTATTGCTCATAATTTTTTTTTTCCTGCAATTAAGTAAAAAGGCAAACAGCAGGAAAGGCACCTTAAGAAAATATAGCTAGGTGCATTTTTGTAGGCCTCCATCTTGTTTTCTTGCAGTGATATATAAAGGAATTTGTTAAAATTTTAAGTTACACAAAGATGAAGAATTCAACACAGAGAAAGTGCATTTAGGAATCCTCATAGCAAGCACAATGACACCTAGAAACAATACTAGCTGTTTCTAGGGACTTGGAGAAAAGAAAATATATTTTAAATCATTGTAATGGCAAGCTGTGATCCCCTTCTCATTTACTATAAAAATTTGAAAGAATGACCAAAATTATCAAAAATTATTATCAGTGACAGAGAGAAGTTATGTAAAAAGTTATCTTTACTTGATTTTAAAGTTAACTGATCCAATAAATATTTTTGAAGTAGCAATATTTTGGAAAAAAAATCAGATAATTATTAAGGCACCTTAACTGGCTATATGGTGGGGTCTACATTGTGGTTGTTACTTTCTGATGGAGGTTTCCCTGTCTAAAACATTGCTGTGTAAGGGTTTGAGTAAGCTAGAGGAATTTCTGCCTGGTAGGGTATACTTGATACAAACAGACAGTAGCAAAAGCAGGCCCTACTGTAGCACTGGCTTAAAATATTCAACCTGTAGTATTCAGGGGAAAATTTCCAGTCTGGTAACTGTGTCATATTTTCTCTCAAAACACTATTTGTTTTCTATAGACAAAGAGCAGCTTTTGTATAGGTAGTTGAAACTACAAAGAGGTCTCTTGGCAAATCATTAATCTTGCTTATAATTGCTAGTCAGCACTGTAGCTCTTTTCCATAAATTAAAAGAGGAGGGTTAGCCAAACATCTTGTGTTTCCTGAGGCAGAGAGCAAGAAGAGTTGATTGTCAGGGGCAAGGACGCCATTTGAAACTTGTATTAATGTGTAATACCATTGAGTAGGGGAGAAGGGAGGGAAGACAAAGGTAGGGAAAAGAAGAATTACTTTGTTCACTTCATTAGAAAGATGGAAGACAGTCTTAACTCATCCTGTACTTCCTTTGTTTAAACAGTTTTCCTTTTTCTCATGAGTAAATGACATAACTGCCCATGTTTCCCTCATGTTTTGTTTCTTGTGAGCATGTTTACACACGTGTCAGTTGAAAAGTGAGTGGTCTCACATGCCAGACTGGACATTGACATTGGGGGCTGGCAGGACAAGGATCATGAAGAGCAATGATTTAGCCATATCTGAAAGATGTCTTCTATAAGCATCTCCACTGAAAAATGCAGTTGGACTGCTCTTCTTCCTTGATGATGGTTCATCTAATTATTATTTTCTCAGGGGCATGGTTGCATCACCAAGGTGCAGCTTATGGTATGGAGTAAAAGCTGAGAATTCTTCTGAGAGAGAATTCTTCTCATTCCTCCCTATGTCTGCTAATTTATTCATTCAGGGGGAGTGTCTGAGTTTTCCCAGTGTGACAGTCTAGACAGGGAGGGAGTAGGCTGTCACCCTCCTTGTGCTGTCTTCTGAGGGGCAGGCTGCTTGTCGATGGGATCAGAGCAGGTACAGAGAGACTGCTGGGGTCCTCACACTCTGCTGCCCTACAAAGATCATGTAGGTAGAGGGCTGGGCTTTTCATGTCCCTCTCTCCTCCCTTGCTGTACTTCTGTAATTTCCTCTGAACTTTTCACAACAGAAAGCTCTTAATTAGCCTTTTGCTAGTTGGACTCTGAGTCTGACTGGGCTGCTCATGAAGAGCTCTTTAGATAAGTCAAGTGTGGGGTGTTCTTCTATTCTGTGTTATAACACAGCTTGTCAGCTCAGGGATTTCACACACTGGTATGGCAAACACTCCCTTTGCATGTATCTCTACCTACTACTCTTACAAACCGCTTTAAATGTATTTTTTAAAAAAATACCCACACAAGGCAAAATGCTTGTCTGGGAGAGCTTCCACAGTGCTGGTGCTTGTGGATTAAATATGTACAGCATGCAACTCTACTGCACTAGCAGCTTTTAGTGAACCATTCCGCCTCCTCTGATAAAGGCTGGCATATTGCCCACTTCTTTAGAAGTTTCTGGATACAGCATAATGATATTGAGGATGTGACCAAGAAAGCATGCAGCTCCAAACACTCACACTGGTGCTTTGTATGCCAGGCAATATGGTGTTCTTGACATGGGGTCTTTCCATTTCCCAACATTTTTCTGCCTTGTTTGGATTGAAACCTATTCTGGGAGATTCCTTATGTTTTATTTTTAAACTGTCTGTCAAATCCCAATGCTTAGCTATCGTAACAGAAGAAAATAACCAACATCAATTACTCTCAAAAAATAATGGACATTATACTGAAAGTTGCATGTGCAAATTTGCAGTATTACTCAGACTTACAAAAATATTATACAAAATTCCTCTTTAGCAAAAAAAGGCAAAAAGTACTGCTGCCTTCTGGGCAGTAGCAATATGACATTCCTGTACTGTAGATTTTCCCAACCTCCCAACTCCGTTTAAATGCCTGTACAAAGATGCATGCCCCATGGGGACTGAAAAACAGTATCACAAAATGCCTAAAAGCATGGGAGGCCACATTTTGTATAGGAGCAGAAATGCTAATCATCTTATTCTGTTGATAACCTCTCAAGGGCCGCTAAAATGGCAATGCTTTATCTCCAGTTTGAAAACTGCTGCTCTCCAGGCGAGGGATTAACTCAAGCTTCCTGGTACACAAAGCAAAGGTACTATTCATATTGACTTCTTAGGCAATGTAGAAACCTGATTGCATGAAGGTAAGTGTAAAGACAGTGTTGGCAGAGAAAGTAGTAATAGTTCAGTAAATGAGATAATTAGAAACATAAATTGCAGAAAAACATGAACATGGAATGGAGGAGGAGTCAGAGCTTGAAGAACAGCATTTGCATACTGCTCACATCACTGGTGTTTTTCCTGTTCATGTAAATTTACTTTCCTGTTTTATACTGTTTCCTTCTTTGCTTAGTTTTCTGTTTAAATTTCAGTTTGAAGTATGTGAAGAAGGACCAGATGGTTATACAGTCAGGATTGGTGGCAGAGAGGTAGCAAATGATTTTATAATATGAACAAACCAGGTTCTAGCTGTTTGATCTCAGCAATTTCTTCCTAGGTTGGAAAGCCATCTATTAAATTTCTGTTTTCCATATGGGCACTCATAGAGCTGAGATCAAGTCACCTCTAAACCATCTCTTTGATGAGTTAAATAAATTGATCATTTTGCATCTCACACTGTGAAGCAAATGCTTTGATCCTTCCATCATTCTTCTTGCTTTTTCCACTGCAACTGCTCTAGTTTTTCCAAGTACTTACTTTGAGAGTGAGAACTTGGACCTCATGGTTCCTGGATTGCAAGCCCTAGAGCCAAGGTGTTGTACTTATCCTGTGTCCCCCTTTCATCACATCATAGCCTCTTGAAGTAGTGCTGCTCTAAGAATTCATGTTCATCTTCTCATTTAGTCTGACCTCAAGACTTGATCAGAGGTAAAGTTCAGGGATGAGCTTACTACCCAGAAAAATACTATTTCTTATTCTTAGATGAAAGCCTGTATGCTTTTAAACAGCTTTTGTTTGGTTATGTTGATGCATGAGAGAGCACACTGATGTCAAATTTTGAATCAGTGTGATGTGATGAGATCACAGTGTAATCTAGTTAGAATAAATAGTTTTGCTGTTTTCATTGAAAATAGCATGATTGTAAGATGAATGATTGTATATCCGGTAAAAAAGAAAAAGACTTCAAGATGCAGGTGAAATGGGAAAAGGATGATGCATAGGATTGGTTTGGTTTGGTGTGGGTTTTTTTAAACTGATCCAGTAATTCTATTAGCCTAATTTTACATCTTAGTTTCAAAAGTCAGAATTTAGGCATTATTTAAGATGGTTGTTTTGCATTCCCATACACACATAAAAGACCTCATGTACCTCATGTAACTGAGTATAGAGAGGGGAGGAAGAAAGTCCTTTGATCCTTCAGCAAAATATTTTTATGTAAGTAGCCTTCTCATGGTGAGCTCTGGAAGTCTGGACAGATCATTGTCCATCTGTTTTTACAACTTTCTGTGATCACCGTCCAGCAAATGCTGTTTAATCTACAGAGAATAAACACTTCCAGAGCTGACAATGTGCTTCCCAGGTGCTGAGGGGGAGGGTCAAGCAGCCAGGCCATTTGCTGTAATGTAGGAAAACAGTCATCCAGAGAAAACAAATATCCATGGAGACTTTAGGGAAGAATCACATCTCTTTCATTTGCCTCTCCTTTTAGAAACCAGAGACTCTTTTGGAAAGAAATATAAAGGTACTGGTAACGTGTCTTGTGCTGGACGGGTTAGTGCACAAGACAGGGGAGATGCCAAGATCTTTAGAATCGGTAGCTCTCTTTTAAAGATTAAAGGAGTGCGAAGGAAACATGTAATGTTTGTACAGAAGGCTAATGAAACAAATTCCCATAACCGTGTTTCCATTTGGACCACTGTTGATTGCTGGAAGAGGGATTGGAGGCCCAGAACTGCAGCATGGAAATGAGCTGCTGTGTCTGGATCATGTCATGGCAAGGAGGTTTAATAGTTCTGAGGTGCTACTCTCATTCATGCTGGGGCTTAACATCCCCTCCAAAATGTTGTGGAGCAGGCAGACAACCAGTCCTCACTGCTGTTCCCGAGGACTGTGCCTGTCCAGGTTACATTCAGGTCAGGAATTCTGTGCTGTTTTTCTCAGCCTAAGAGAAGGTTGAAGGGCTTAGGCTCCCTGGCACAGGATATAAGTATTATATATATGTTTTCATGTTATGGTAACAAAAAGGCATATGACACTGTCACTGGTGCTGCTCTAACTACAGCACTGCTAGCTTCTTTTTACCTTGATCTCAGCTTTGTGTGCCTTTGTGAATGCTTATATTTCTATTCACAGGATATTCCTTCATGGAAATCCAAAGGACATTACAGAACTGATACACCAAACTTCCTGTGCTGTAAAACCTGGCTTCAAGTACCCTGTGCTTCTGAAATACCCAGAATATTTAGGGTTCTTTCCTTATCGTTCTTAACCATTCTTTACTCTGAAGTGTGCAACACCCTGTAGTCCTGGATAGTTTATTCCCCAGAATGCTCAAGGTACCCCAGCTCCAGGCCTCTTTTTGTGATTTTTGGGTTGGTTTGTTTGTTTGTTCTTACTCTTTTAACCTTGTTTACTGGGTGGTTAGTTAGATAGATAATATGAGTATGAACCTAATTTGATGGCCTAACTAACTTTCTTGGTCCTTCCATTAGGCACATCACCTGTGTCTGGCAGTGTTTCAGAAGGGGAAACAGGAGAGGGAATGAAGCAATTTGACTTTTTGACTATTTCTTCATGAGCTGTTTGGAAGGGGTGTGACAGGGTTTTACTCTTGATCAGTTCCCAAGTACATAAAAGAAATCTTGCCCAAACACATGCCTTTCTCTAGTTGCAGTGGTTTTGAAAGCAAGTTGTCTTCTCAGCTGGGATTCCTTCTGTGTTTTCTCATCCCAAATTTAAGGCTTGGTGGTTTTAAAATGTAAGTTAAGTTTTTCCCATCTTTGACTCTAATCCATTAATATTACATATCATCTAAGCTGCTGAAATTAATAAGTGTAGTGAAGAAACCACATCCACACCCCGACTGGCCCTCTTGTGTGGCTGGACTAGGCCGACAGCATTGCCTGCCAGCAGTATCCGTCACTGCCAAATGTGAGTCTACTGGATGTGCAGCAGTAGGTTCATGAAGTATTTTGCCACTAAGGGTCAAGAAATTGAATATGAATATTGGCAGGATCACATTGCGAGCGTTATTTAATAGAGCTGCTCCTTCTTAGAAAATGGGTTTTTAAACAGACTGTGGAGCTAGCTCAGGACTGAAAGGTCTTATGTCTAACTGGAAGGCTGTATAAACTAACAGCAGCCAACACAAGGTGTAAAAGCTGGGAAAACTCCATGCCCTGAATGCGGCTGAGTCAACTTCAGGGTCAGCACACTTCAGTTCTGGACAGGAAAAGTCAACTCATTCCTTGCCACCTGGGAACACCAAACAACTGAGGTTACTGGGATTTTTTTTGCTAATCAAAGTGGCACCTTTTTGTTTTTCACAACTGAGGCTACTTCAAACAGCATAATCTGTTTCCATCTTGCTAATTATCTGTAGTAAGGAAGGCTAATAAAAATTTAAGAATAATTTCTGCTCTCACGTTGTTACCTGTAGGTATTTTCCTAGCCTGTCACGATTTTCTGTTAATCTGTTCACCTCCATGAAGTTTAGAAACAGTAATGAAGAAAAATAATTTGTGGATTACATAATTTCAGAACAGAGCTTTGAGGTTTAACTGCAAGGTCAAAGTCACAAGGAACTGGTTTTGACACAAGGTGCTTTATCATCTGTAGAGCTTAAGTTTGGTGATTCTTTGAAAGCTGGGAGATGCCTTCTGAGAACTGGTTTATGTCAGGTTGACCTTACCAGCAAGAGACACTGTGAGCAAAGACCTTAGAAAGGGGTGTGGATGACGCATTTATTTATTTACCTATTTGTCACCGATGGTACTTTGAGACATAACAGCATTGCAGAGCCTCATTAGGTTCATGTAAAGGAAAGAAGAGGGAAAAATTACTTTGTCTTGTCAGTACATATTAGATTTAATATGCACATATGTGTGTAGAGCTCTATAAAGAGAGAGATCTATTTAACCACGTTTTAATAAAATAATTTAAAATGGAAAAATACTTGCTAGGATTTAGGGCTTTGGCATAGGATATGCTGTCCCCAAAAGTACTCTAAGCATGGCATATAGTACTGATTGTAAAAAGAAAAAAAAAAGAATCTACATCTGCTACTTCAGATTTTGGTCCTTCATACTGGACTGCCAGAGCATGGATGACACAGTAGATGTGTCCCTCAAGATTAAGAGGCAACAAATTCAGGGTAGTGTGGATACTATTCCATGCTCTGTTGGTGGTTTACTGTGTGACACTGATCAACTAATTTCTTTGCACCATTTTTGTACTCTCTCTAGCTTTTTTTCCTTTTGACACCTGTTGCTCTTGGACACTTTCTTACTTCCTGTCTGTGCAGAACATAGCACAGAGCAGCCCTGTTCTTGTCACTGTACCATAAATGTTAGAGAAAAGGAGAGAAGCTTTTTTCTCTGGTTGTTGTTCAGTGTTTCCATTGCACTCTAGGGAATACTGTGGCCAAGTTGACATGAAATATAGAAATGGATAGTAGAAAAAAGGTCCTGCTCCCTTAGGATGGTGTGGATCCTGTTGTTGGGAAACTGGATGTTTGCTTCCTGTGAGTGATGGAGCTGGTGGCTCTGCTGGTAACACACCTGCTCAAGTGGTTTTTGCTGGATCGCAGCCCGAACAAATTGTGAATTCCTTATCCTCTCGTATCTCCATTACTGCATGCTTCAGAGCTGTAGCAAGGCATTTTAGTGTCCAGGGTAACACCTTGTATTTGGCAGCTCTCCTGCTTTCCCCGTCATGGTCTCCCAAGCGTCAGCACCTGGGCTGGGGGAGGCTCAGGAAGCGAGTCCCAGCTGCAAGGCAAGCGGCTGCCACCCACCTGCGTGGCTGCCTGGCGGCCGGCCCCGCTGCCATCACCGTGGCACTGTTCTCCCTTCCATCTTCGTTTGGAGGTCATGCTGAGCGAGGGTGCTGCTTTTGACTTTGTCAAGGCACCACTCTTGCTCCCTGTGTAAAAAGGTTTGGCCAGTGGCCAGAGGCAGGCCACTATTCCCACCATCCAGTTTGGATGCTTCTCCTGTCCCTGGCCTTATCTTTTCCTGAAGGTTTCCCTGCTCTTCCCCAAGTCATGCCTCTGTTGGCATCAAAAACTCTCAATCTGCTTGTATGCAGTCCCTACTTCTGAAGTTTTACGTGGCATGATCTTGTTTATTTAGACTGGTCCCAAATCCACCATTACAGTTGATCCATTCATGCAGCAGCTCTGTAACTCCCATAGTTTTGACAGTAAGCCCTTGTAGGTAGGTCTACCTCCAGGAAAGCCTTTGAGATGACTGAAATGTAATTAAAAAGTGAAGACCAGATGTTTCTTCCTAGATTATGTTTTCAAGATCACAACAGTCCTTTGAAAAGGGAGGAGAGAAAAGGGAAACAAGAGAAAACCTCTACTGCTCTGCTTTACCAAGGGAATTTCCTGAAGTATATACAAGAAAAATCTGGATTTTGTTAATTTTTTTTTTCATTCCACACTGAAGTCTGTAAGCAGCTTGAAATGGTAATAAAACAAAGTGGACTTTCCATTCCATTGTGCAAAGCCAGCAGATTTGTTTTTCCCCAGTGCACCTGCTTTGTTGCTCAGCCTTTCCAGCAGAGGGGGGAGGTGGGGGAGAAGCCTACTTTTTTTTTCTGGAACAGTGCTTTACTAGTATCTTTTTTCTGTAATTTGCCACATTTTTTTTTCCCCCTTAGATATACTTGAAAACTTTTCATTTTATTCTGTGAAGGCAAATAAAGATATGGAGGGGTTGGGGGAGAAAATCCACATTCATCAAGAGCAAAAGAGAATGTTTGAATCGGTACAAATCTTTATAGTAAAACTGCCAGAAAACACACAACAATAATATAATTATGGCATTGAACTGGCAAATTAGAGAAGATATACTCCTACAATTTTAAAACAAGACACTTCTTATACAGACAGAATGATTATTTGATATGTTCAGGTTTCTTCTAAGTATTTAATCTCATTCTGTGGTCTGTGCATTATGTTGTCTTTGTGCTGTCCTTGAGAAGAAAAAGTCCTGTCAAAAAAAGAGAGGATTTTTCCCCAGGAGAGTATGATGATGCTTTTTGTCTTGTAGACAGCAAATATGTGGGTAAACTTTACAGGTATTTGCTTATTATCTTTATAAGAAGTTAGGTATGGATATGGTATTTAACTTACCAATTTAAGCTGACTTATAAAATTCAAGTGCTAGTAAATGTCCTACAAACTTCTTCAGGTCATACTAAATCTACTTTATGTCCAGGGAATATGTTTTTCCTTGTCCTAGGCAGCATACACTTTTGCTATGACCATGAAAGGAGATGTTGTTTAATGGTCACTAGGACTACATTGCTGTAAGTTCTGTTTCCTTTTTTCTACACCCTTTGCTTCCACCCCCCCTCCCCGGCTTTTCAGGGCATGCAAAAAAGTAGTCCTCATTAAGAAAGCCCAATATGGTAATTCCTTATATACATTTTCTTTTCCCACTACCAGAAAAATATAAATCCTTGAGTAATTTGTATATGAAAGGAGAACTAGTACTCCCACAAAATAATGCAATTTTTTAGGCATTTTCTTAAATTGATGTGCCCAAGAATTCATCATTTCTGTCCAGACCTGGGGAGAGTCAACCTTCCTATCCTTAATTAGAGTCAGTGAATACTGAAAGGTTTTACTGAATGTTACCTTCTTGAGCATTACTGCTAAGGACAATGCTGGAGTGACACAAGGGGACCAAAATGATGTCTGATTCTGAACTCCTCACTCCCTTTATCTTTAGATCTGCATAATATGGGTGTGTATTATTTAACAGAGAGCAAAGTGGGTTTGTGGTTTCCAGCTGGGCAGTTGGCAGAGCTGAGTGAGAACTGTAGGTCTTTGCCCAAGTCCAGTGTTCAGGCTGTGCCTGCAGTAAGGAGCAGTTTGCAGTAATGGGAACAGATCTGGGGAGACAAACAGGGCTGCAGAGCTGACATCCACACTCTGCGTTTCACTGAGGCTTTATCTCACATGAGTTTTCCTCAGGCCCTGGAGGCAGCCGGCTTGGTCGTGGTGGAAATACGTCAGGTGGAATCCTGAACTGAACTTCTGGGTAAATTTAATCTGAACGTACCTGAGCTCCCTGTGCTCCACAACAGCTCTGTGATATGAACCAGCACATGTCAAGTGGGAATAATTAGGAAATTTGCATAAAAGATACATTCCTTATTCACACTGAAATGCAAATGTAGATGCAGCCTCAGTGAGTTTTGTGCCTGTTTATATTCAAGCTGCTTTTTACCTCTTGTAAAAAGTGAAGGAAAATGTGAGAGCAGATTAGGATATGGGAATAATTGTAGACTGGGTAAATGGGAATCAAGGCTAGTAATTGCCTTAATAGATGTTGTAAATAACTTCATACGGCCATTATTGGAAAAAGAGCCTAATAGAGCATGTAGATTGCTTTATAAGGGTAAAAAGATATACTATTTTGTCTTTCACCCATATTGTTACCTGTTCATAACAGTGCAGACTCTGTTCTTCAGTTACAAGTTTAGTCCCTTGAGCCTTTGTAACAAAATTTCTGCTCAGTATAGAATATTGCAACATGTACTGTCAAGAATAGCAGTTACCTAAAAGCATGGGGAAGAAAAAAATGCAATGCCGGTATCCTGTTTCTTCAGAGTCTGTGCTGAGGAGCCAGAGTTCAAAAGCATATTGTGGTACAGCCTGAGCTAAGGCACCAAGTGCTCACATTGAAGAGGATTGCAGGCTTGGGGACTGGGGCAGGGGATTTAATATGCATTTACCAGAGGATTGCTGTAAGGGTTTTTTACCTTAGCTTTTAAGGATTTGAGGAGTTTTGTAAAGATGGGTATGTCCAGGTACTCAAAGGCTAGATCATGAAGTGCAGTGATTTGACCAATGCAGTCGTAGAGAAGTAGGTAGAGTTAAGATGCCCTTTTCCTCTGGCCTCTTTTCTTAAGTAGACTAAGTTCTTTTGCAAATTGTAGCTATTTATAAAAGATTTTCATCAGAACTGTGTCTCCTTAGATTTTTATCATGGCAGTCCCCTGGCTCCTAAAAACCTTGCTCTAATCAACCTCATTGACACCTCTATAATTAAATGGAGAGACAGTAGGCTGCAGAAGTGGAAAAGAGATGATAAAAAAGGAAGCCTTCAAAAATGTGCTCAGAAGTCTCTAGAGCAACTCCTGAGAAAAGATTGGCAATTTTTGAATTTTCAGGGTTTAAAAACAAGGAAGAAATCAAAAGTCTGGCTATTTTTTTTTCTTTTCTTTTTAATGTTTGGCTGTTACATCTGTTCTTCCCCTGGTATTTTATATCAGTGCTGTAGATTACTGTAGTGGAGAACATCACAGTAGACCTCTGTGTCATCTGGAGCTTTACAGTCCTATCTTTAAATGCAAAATATTTTGAAATGTGGGAAAAACAATCTGAACCTCCTCCCTCTCAACTCGTTATTTCTGCTCAACCTCCTTATCTCTCTCAGCTTTTTCCTTCCTCCTCAGCCTCTTTGAATACCAGATGCTAAAATACCTGCTGAATAAATTTTGATTATGGTTTGGAAAAAGAAATGTTTTGCAAAGTCTTGAAGGAGGGGAGAAGGGGTGCCCTTTGCTAAATTTCTGGATGTTTTGAACAATAACCAGTCCCAAATGCTAATTGGAAAAAAAAAAAAAAAAAAAAAAAAGGTTGAGAGCTTCCAAATGTCCTCAGAGCCACTGGTTTCACTGTACACGACAGTGCTGGTGTTGTGTGCATTTTCAGTCTTCCAGATGTCTTAACCCTACGGCAAGAAACCTAAAATAAATCAGAGTTGCAAGAAGATCCTTATCTGCCTTAACCGTAATACCTTATTTAATTGTAGTAGATTCCTCACAGGGAGGCTCTGGCATCCTCTTTGCGCAAAACATGTTGGGAAGTAAGGGACGGGGTGTCATGGGAGGGCTGGTGGGTGCAGCTGATGAAGTCCATGGTGTTGCTGTGGCTCCTTGTCTCTTGCTTCCCCTGGGACTGGAACAGCTGAATCTCCTTTTCCTACATCACTGCACAGGAGATGTGTCTCCACTGGACCTGCCCATAAGACACCAGCTGTGCTTCATGGCAGCTTCAAAATACTTCCATGGTACCATATGGAAAAACAAGATTGTGCCTGACTTTCTGGCCTGATTTGTTCATTGAGGTTGTTTTGATTGTTTGTTTCTTTGTTTTTAAATGCTTTTGCTGCAAATTGGAGAAATTTTCAGCTGCTCTCCTATGAGGGCTTACCAGAAAAGGGCACAGGTGCATGGATGGGGAAAATGCTGCAGAGACTTCCTGGCTTTCCCACTCTGCTCCTGAGGAATTTTTAGGTGCAAGTCCAGCTATTTTTAACTGTGTAGCTGTGTAGCCTATTCTCCTGGGAATGGGATGCTGACTTGAGCTTACCCAGGCTGGGCCATTTTTGTCCCTCTCACCAAAAGCTTGCTGAAACTTCATTTTCATGGATATATAGGCACTATCTTACTATCATTACATGAAAGTTGAAACAGGTCATTTAGGACAAGAGGATTTGTTTCCTAATTTTAAAATCAGGGTTTTAATAGTCTGTGCTACAGGTTGACTTTTGTCACTTCCTGATTTCTCCCAGAGTCCTTTCCAGCCTTCAGCATCCTGGTTACTGCAGTCTCAGGACAGGCTTGTGCAATTTTTCTATATTTTATTTGAATACTCTGAGCAGGAGCACATGTTGTTGATTATCTCAGCCAGCCTTGTTTTAATTCAGCACATGCAGCTCCCTGGCCTCTGTGAGCACCATCAGCACTGAGCATCATAAATGGCAAACCCCTTGCTTACACCCAAGCAATATTGTCTGAGTACCAAAACACTGGAGAAAGTATAGATTTAAACAAAAAGTGCATGCACTTTGTCTTCGCCTTTATGTTATTGGAAAAGGCCAGATTCCTTCAGACTTTCTGTTGTCTCTGCCATGCATAATTTTGAACAGCCCCTGAAAATGGCTTCCTGATTCCTCTCTCCATTCTACCAAAACTTTTTAAAATGTTTTTCTCCCTCTTGGTTGCTAAACTTTCAGTGCTCACTTTTTGAACTCATGCTTGCCCTGGAGATGAGATACAGTCCCACAGAGCTGGGACTATCATATATCTCAAGATGGCTGGTTTGAACGCTGCCCTGTGTTAAGCTTCTTCATCAAGGCATTCAGGAGGTAATTTTCAATCATCCACTCTGATTTTATGGTTGTCACTGCCCATGTTACATGTGCTGTTCTCTGCCTTATTCCTCCATGTCTCTGTGCCCATCATGGATCCAAGACTTTGCCTCCCAGAGTTGTGTACTAATCAGCGTATCTTTTTTCTCATGAGACCCACATAGTGTTGTTTTCGGCTAAACCAGTGATGAGGTTGATGTCTGCCATCCTGAGAGTTGTTATAAGAGGTTTGTAAACTAAGCATGACTTAATGAATGTACAGCTCTTCTGCATGGTCAGATTTACAGTGTGCTGAAATACAGAACATTTGTTGTTTATCTTCATGTGCTGTGTTCATTACCTGTGTAACATTGATCACAAAGCACTTCACAGAGCTTTCAGAGAAGTAAATTTTGCCAGAACAATGACTCAAACCTGTAGTGTGCTAAGAAACTTTAATGAGTGGATATTTGTTTACTGTGTTAAATTATTATTATTCGGTAATGGAAGAAAATAGGAAATGACTCAGACTGTAATAAAAAGGGTTGTTGTTTTTTTTTCCCCCAATCACAGCAAATGCATTGCATAGCAGTTTATTGCTTATAGTAAATAAATAATGAAAGATGCTATTCCAAACAGACCTGTTTTATTTCATGTTGTTTTCAAAATGTCAGTGGATATGCATTAATAGTTAGAAGTACATTCAGAGACCTTGCAGAGGGGAAATACAGGCAAGCTTTGATAATCTCAAATTTTGTTTCTGATTGTTTTTCTCCCTATGCTTTGCCGTTTTCCCCTTTCAGAGTTCTAATCCATTCTTCTTATTTAAGAGGGGATTTTTTGTTTGTTTGTTTGATTCTCTTGTGTTTGCCTGCAAAACATTACCGGTAAGCAGAAACTAATTGTCTGCACTGTACAGCTCTCCTGGGATTTTTAGCTCTGTGAGGTTCATTCGGGTTATATTGCTGGGTTTCTTTCCATTTTCAGAAAATTTGACTGTGATTGCAAAGAATTTGTGTAGTAGCTATAATGCGTTTTATATGATAACGAGAATACTAAGTTGTCATATAAACTTTTGAGATAGTAAGGTCCCAAAGCCATGGAAAAGACTAAATGGTTATATAGGACCATGGGTGGCTACTTTCTGAGGTGAAAGATAAGAGTGCTATGATGAATAGCATGTGCCGACGTTAGCAATTATGTCTGACTTCAGTATAACAGAAGATAATCAGCCTGCTTGATTTGTTTTGCAGTGTGTTGCATGAACAAATTATCTTTATCCTGATTGTATGTATTAAATATCTATGGTATCACCTGACTCGTTGCTGTATTCTTTGTTGAACTGTGTTGTGACTTTATTTTTCACGAAGAAATTCTGTTCATCATGACCCCAAAGATTTTAAATTTTTGATGCACTCCTAAAGTCCTTCCAAGTACAATTTTCTGAATGCAGGATCAATGAAATTTCAATTTACATAGGTTGTGTATCAGTTTTCAATATTTTTACCTTCTTCCTTCTAAACTTAAATACTTGTACATCTCTGGTATTTTAGTGTAGAACCTTTCATCATGAGTCTCAGTGGACAACTTAACCTCACTTTGCTTTGCCACTTACAACAGTAAATAAACATGATGATGAAAAAGGCAAGGCCTTTTTTGACCTTATCCCCCAAAAGAAGAAAAAGAAAAGAGCTACAGAAGTTTAATGGCAAAAGAATCCCTTTTCTTCAGAACAGTTAATAATTCAGAGCTCAGAGAACTCACTTAGGTGTTCTTGGCTTGGCCTCAGTCCTGGGTCAGTCTAATTTGCAGCAGGGGCTCTAGGGAGGGTCTCTTTTGGCTGTAAGGAGGGTCTTTTACATGCCAGGTGATTGCCCCTCCATCAGATTATTGGCTGTCTTGAAAGATGACATTCTCTCTCACCCAGACCTTTCTCACCTTGTATGAATAATTGAATAATCATTGGGGCAGGGGAGGAGACTAAAGCTATAGCCTGCTAGGTATCAGGGATGTAGTCAGAGCTCTCACATCCTGCTGGAGAGGCCTGGAATCCCTGTGGGGCCTTGTGCTGTCAGATTGTGTGCAGCACTTTAATGTTCTTTCCTGATCTGGGCAAAGGCAGGATAATCTGCCAGCTATTCTTCCTGACCTGCATTCTCCTCAGTCCCTCGAAGCCCACCAAAGGGCTGTGTGGCCATCTCTGTATAGGTTTTCCTACTAATATTATGTGTGCTGTAAGATATACTTCTTAATCCATTGAGGTACCCTGTTTCTCCCCAGCTCTCAGGTTTCCTGCTTTTGTATAAAGCAAAAAATAGTCTATTCCCATGGTAATGGGATGCTTGTTGTTTATCAGTAGCTTTGATTGTCTAAGACTTGTGCAAAAACCTAACATCAAGCCCATTTTGTTTACAATTAAACCTAAGCTCATTTGTTGACCAGGGAGTCTGAGGTTNTTGGGGGTTTTTTGGTGTTTTTTTTTTTTTTTTTTTTTTTTTTTTTTTTTTTTTTTTTTTTTTTTTTTTTTTTTTTTTTTTTTTTTTTGTACTAACTTAGTGGTAGTGATAGCCATAATAATAATGAGAATTAATCTGTGCTGTCCTCCCTGAAATTCACTTGGACCAGTGTAGAATGTAGCTATGGAGGTTTCAAAGATAAAAAGCAGAAATGCTAGAAAGGGATAATCTGTGTTCCCATAATAGAAGGCAGGTATCAGAGGCCCAGTGCAGACTTCTTGCTACTTACTTTGTAACAAGAGTTGTGGATCTTCTGGGTAAAGTGAAGTTTAACTAAAGCACACTAAAGGTAATGGCAAAACTCACCTAAGTTATTTTGGTATTTTCAGAAAAACTCTCTGTTCACCAGCTTGTGTCGTGTCATTTGATCCTCATCGTAACATGGACGCCATGGAGACTTTGTGCTGGAGTCATAATGGATCAGGCCCTTGACTCTATCTGAACAAATCAAAAGAGAAAAGCAGTCCTTGCCCCATGAGTGGAAGAGATTCAGGTGGAAGACAGCAGGTGATGAGAGATGCAGGATAATGCAGTGTATTAGAGGGTGGCCATGTACCTGGATATTGTGGCATCTCTGTATCTATAGAAAGAAAGGGTTACACAAATCTGAGGCCATGCAAGGTTTAGGCAGGATTTTTTTTTTTTTTTTCTTTTTCCCCACCACTTGAGGAAATGTTTTGCCTGGAGATCATGGCATTCTAAGAAATGAAGCTACTGGAATATTTTAGTAGGAAGAGAAGATCCTGGGTTTTAGGCTTTGTTAACTGGTGCTTTCACATGTCTGTGGCAAATTACTCAGCACAAAGAGAAAATGTCAGTAGTTTGAATGCTTGTTTACACAGCATGTCCCTGCCAACTCTATTCGTTCCTATACATCCATTAATAAATAAATGCCCCTCAAAGCTGAGGACATAATAGCGATCAAACCTGTAAAACAAAACCTGCAGATCTCAGCCCATTTTTATTCCACTCTGCCATCTCTGTCCCATAGCTGGTAAGTGCAGTTACAACCCAAAAGGGGGATGTAAAAGAGACACTGTGAGATCGTACCTGCTGCCACACTGTAGCTGGGACATGCACCTCAGTTCATTGTATGCCAGTGGTTCAGTTTGGAGGTGGGTCTGAGTGTGGGTGGCTCAGGCTGCCCCACAGCACTTCCCTGAGCCCAGCCTAGCCTGGTCCTCCTGTTTTCACATCAGGGCAGCCTCACTACCCTCATTTGTTCTTACATTATGGAAAAGGCTATTTATTACCACCAGCTCAGGAAATGACCTAATGTGGCCTTGTAAGGCAGAATTAATTTGCAATGACTCCAGCTGAAAGTTGGCCATCTTTTAACTTAATAACTGCAGAACTGTCAGCTTCCTTTGAAGTTAATAGCAGTTGTGATGTTGAAATAGGAATTTTCATACAGGAAAGCAAACTTGACTTGATTTGAATTGCAGTATGTAGTGTTTTCCTCGTGGAATAAAGGGAGAGGAGTGATCAGCTATAAAACAAAAAGCATTCCTTTGCGTTCGAAGAGAGCTCTTTCTGTGCTGTGTCTTTTGAGTACAAACTTAGCAATGATGTTTTGCAGTGAGTGTTCAAGCTGAAAATATTTTAAATATGAGTGACTGTTGTAAGTTGTATGTTTTTTTCACAGCAGGGACCACACACCGCAAATAAATGTGAGCCTACTTTGGCTCTACCACATTTCACCCTGGGATGCAACTTCTGCAGAGGTGTATGAACCCCTGTTTTAATTAGTTTTTCCTTAATGATCAGAGGAGCAGCTCAGTTGTAGGATGAAAAAAACATTTATTACTCTAAATGCAGAGGTTGCTGGTTATTATTTTTCATCTCTGAGTTATTTAAACTTTAATAAATTGGTCATTTTGGGTTATCAAGAAACAGATCATGTATACACATGTGAATGTGCAAAATGTACCTGTTTCTAATTTAAACTAGAGTTTATTACTGCCACTGGATCTGCTTCATTGCTGCTAATGAGATTTTAGGGGTTCTCATAATGTAACAGCATGAATAACCTTTTGTTAAGAAAGGCCACCCAAAGTATGTGAAGTGGTGGATACTATTCACATTATTGGTTTATTGCATTTAGTTCTCACAAAGGGACTGGATGATAGCCTTTCAAAAGGAGAGCGTTCCCTCCCCAGTGCATGTAAGAATGTGATTAAAACCCTCCTACTCCTACAGTGCTAGCCTTAATCATAATCCCACGTTAATAGCCGAAATGTATTAACATCTGATAGTTGTTAGACACCGTGAAGGGTGTCAGGGGTTTCTGTTCAGCTCATGTTGGACAGGTGTTCAGGGAAGACCTCCATCATAGTGAGCATAAACACACCTGCTCCTGAGCAAGCCGGAGGATGAAAACCCAGGAAAATTGAGTTCCTCTGTCCCAACTGCAAGGGAAGGTTTCCTTCAACAGGCATTATCAAATCAGCCTCAAAGCATGAACAGCTATAGTGTAATTAAGCAAAAGCAAAGTATTTCAAATATTAGGTAAGCTTTTATGAGCGCATGACTTCATGGACATATATCTGTCCATCTCATAAACAGCACAGACAGGTGAATAATGCATTTTTACTTATGGCAGGTTTAACTTTATATTAATCCATCTCTTACAGGTCATTTTCTGCCATTCCAAGTCCCCAAGAAACCTTAAAAAAGTGCGCTTTTACTTCTGTCAAGTAGTCAGAGACATTTTTCTTTTCCTTACTCAGACAAAGAATTCTTTATTAAAAAATGACTCTGAACTCCTTTCTGTATTGATTTTAATCCCTCTTGAGTAGTCATCAGAACACGTTTATACCCAGTAGTCCAAAATTATCAGCCCAAGGCGCTGACTCATCAGTAATTTTCTTATGCATAGTTTTTAAAGAAATGTCATAGATCTGGGTTTAAAATGGGTGAGGCTGTGTGATAAATCATGGATACAAATCAGCCTGGCTCCATTGAAGCAAATGGAGTTTTGAAGTTTTACACCAGTTCTCTGTTAGGCACACAAAAGCCCTAACTGTTATGAACATCAGTTTTCTGTGTGAACTTAGGTTTTTTTATAGCATTCAGAAGACATATGCAAATATCAAGATTTCTTCAAGGCACTGTGTTGCTAATCTCATTTCTCATGATAACAATTTTGCATGTATTCCCAAATAGGGTTCATTAATATAAATATCTGAGCATTCCCTTTTTATTGTATTTTGATGGAGAGTATCTCACAATAATTACTGTTCATTTTAGTTTGTGAGAGTGGAAAGAGTTAATTTGAATGTTTTTCTCAAAATCTAGTTCAAGAAATTAATTGTAATCCCTTTTCTATTTTCTTAGGTAAAGTGTCAGTCACTTCTTATCCCAACTTGCTATTTGATCTTGCTGGGTACTGTAGAGCAGCCAGTTCATTTTTTCCCTCCAAGGTGGTTCTGTTTCAGCCATAAGTGAAAAAGACAAATGATTCTAATCTAGTTTTATAAAAAACAGAACCTGTGGGTGGAGAAAAAAAAAAAAAAGGGTTCTCTAGATAAGTATCTCCATATAGTTAACGTGATTAGTTTTGTTATTCTAACTCTTGTTGCGAGTCCCTAGAACTATTATTCATATTGAATATGATAAACATATATTAGTGTTGTAAATGTAAGCCATATTACAGTGGCATATTTTTTAATGCTAGCTTATGCTCTTTACATTTATAGTTTACAGTTTTGGCTGCTTATCTACCCTCTGCTTTATTGCCATTGTTGTTTCTAACTCTACCCCTTCCCCATTTCATTGCCGATAATCTCATACAAAAGTGTAAACAACTTTTGCAGTTTAAAATAAACAAAAAAACCTCAAAAGCCCTTAGAAGACAGGGGGGAAAAAAGCAGGTATAGATTTACACTTTCTAATGTTTTTTGATATTCTGGTGTACATTATCAGAGATGTTTCACCTTTTCCTTGGCTTCGATCTCCTCTTTCTTGTGCCAACTTCAAAAGATAAATTTTTTCATCACATTGCATAAATTTGCCAGTGCGACCAGGCAAACAGAAAACTGCCTTTATTAATTAGATGTGGCAATACTTCAAATAAGACACTATTATGTAATTTAAAACAAGAAGAAAAAATACTGGAATATCAAGCTTAGTGCCTTGTTCCAAATAGCAGCCTTCTCAAAATCCGCAGGAACGAGACAGCGGTGGTGCTGTGGCAGCTTATGGGTGCCTTGGTGGGGAGAGTTGATTTGGTTTAAGGGTAGGGTTACAATGGGGCTGTAACTCTCCCTGTGTTAGAAACCCTTTTTTCCAAGGGCTGTTACTCTCTGCCCTTCAGGACGATGGGAAGCTCAGCAGTGTTTTCGGCTAAGTTAAGATACTCATTCAGGTTTGGCATGTGCCTGTTCTTATCTTTAAGAAGACTTTCCCCACCCGCTGATTACTTCAGGAAGAAATATCACACTTATTGATCCTCATGAGATTTAAATGTGTGGGCTTGAGAATGGTAGTGTTATCTGTGCATTTTAGGAACTGGTAATTGAACTTCACATTCTGATCAAATCAAAAAGTTCATATCAAGCCCTGTCAAGGTCTTCATGGTCAGAAGACAGGAGCCAAATACCGTAAATATACTGATTATTATTTTAACAGCATTTGGTACAGTACCAGTTATTGGAATTAAGGAATAAAAAAGACTTTCACTTCCCACATTAAACAAATGTGGAAGATACAAACATACCTGCTGTCTCCTTTCTTGGACTGAACAAATCCCCATTGGGAGCATGTGAGCGAGAGACTTGTTTCTCTGTAAGGAGAACTTTGAAATGTTCCTTCTTTATCCCCATTAAAGCATAATTTGATTTTGTCCTTCCATTAAGTAATCTACCAGATGAGTATTCAAAGCCCTGTGATTCCCATTTATCAAGTCAAATTAAATGTTTCTGACCAGGTTCATCAACTAGGTATGTTTTAATCAAATTTAATGACATTTTCATTGAAATAGTGAGTGCATTGAACATTTTTCCGTTTGGATGCATGGGGGTAGAAGAGGCATTTGCTTCCTTTGAACATGAAGAGACTTGGTGTCAGTCCCCGTTTATTATTGTGAAACATGACAGTTATCTGAAGAAAACCAGCAGGATTTAATCTGACAGCCCAGTAAGGGAAGAGTGCCACCAATCTAATTATCCAGTAATCTAGTCAGAATGGGAGTAATTCTGGGCCTTTCTCAGGTCAGTTAATCACATTTCCCATGCATTAGCAGCTGCACATGCAAAGCTTTTAGGGATGAGCTGTTAGCTCAGTGTAGCCCATGGAAGACGCAAGAGAGGCATCATGTCATTGTCTTTGTCTGTTGTCAGGTTGTTTTTTTCTAAATTATGATAAAGCGCTTCTGTTCAGACTTGCTTTCACTCTCTGAGATTACCTCTTTTGTTACTTTCTCAGTTTACCATCAATCATTAACTATGAAAAATACTTATTAATTTTGGATGTCCCAAGATGTAGGATAAGGGGTGTCACCCAAGGAGTAATTTGGATAGCATTGTCAAAAATCATCATTCCTCCTTCCTTTTTGACTTTTTTTCTTTTTGTTCTAATGACCTATAAACTGAGAAACATAACAAGCCAAAACCAAACTAAACCTTATTGCTTAGCCAACAATTGTCAAGTTATCTGTAGGTCATGTGTCAAGCATCATGACATATCTATGATATAGAAGGTGGGTTGGCAAGGACTTTTCATGGAAAAAAAAAAATCAGTTTGTGGCAAAAGTTGAGTTGTTTGGGTTTTCTGCTTTTGTTGTCCTTTTTTTTTATTATTTTTATTTAAGAGTGCTTAAGGCTTGATTCTCCTATTTGCTAGTTGTGTGACAGGCACATTTATCCTGCCTGTCATTTCTTTCCCCCCGTTTTATTGTCAAGCCAGGGGAAAAATTATTTCATAACTTTTTCCTCAGAGGTATAACTTGCCAGCCTCAAATATCTACTTTGGATTGTAAGTAGTTGGGGCGAAAAATGCTGATCCCTGAATGTTTAATCATTTTTTGCAAGGCCAGCAGACCTCATGCTGTCATATATTTATTTCTGCAGTCCAACCCACTGTTCTTCTAAGTGGGCAAGATATGTCTTGCTCTTACTTCAGGGGAAGAAGAAAGATATGTTCTAAATGGGGGCCTTTCCTACACTTGCACTTAAAAGAGAATTCTTGTGGGCTGCCAGAATATATTTAAATGCTTGCTTCTCAACTTGTCCCGTGAAAGCAGAGATCTTGAACTTGCTGAAGGTTTAGATATCATCAGGTGCCTTTTGGCTTGGTTAACTCCCTGCAATAGGACTGCAGTTTTGTCTCTGCACAGCATCATTGTACATGGAAAAGTTACCCCTATATAAAGCAGATATCAATTTAAAATAGAAGAAGTGAAAAAGAGAAGAAAAATGCCCATTCTGTTCCCCTTTCTAAGCCTTGCTTAATTGAAAGAGTGTTAAAGCAGATGGCCTGCCTGAAAGACTGCTTGTTCTTACATCAGGCCAGAACATCGACTCTGCCTGGAAAGACAAGAATGGAGTTTTCTCCTATCTCCAGAAAACAATGATTATTAAAACATTTGAAATGTGGTGGTTCCCCTATCCAGTGTGCTTTAAATTGCATCTTTGCTTCATCCTGAAACTCCTTATCTCTCCCTCCAACAGTCACATAGGAATAACACTTTGGATCCAGATGTTGAAGTTCAGTTTGATTTTTGCTATACCTAAATTCCTTTCATCTTTCTCACCTTGCTCAGATATTAAGAGAGTTGAACTATGTGAAGACAGCTTGTGCAGCAGCAGCAGAGATTGGTTGTGCATTTTTTCAGCTTTAACTTTACTTGTGTAACTCTGGGTGTTGTCACTGACAGCAGGAGCTGATTTAAATGGAAGAGCTGGTTGTTTTCCATTCCTGTTTGACAGGGAGGTGGTGGAGGTCAGAAACAGAAGAGCTGCCATCAGTGCTGTGGATTTCTCAGAAGGGCAAATGGCTCCAATTAAAAATAACAATAATTCCTTAAGAAGATATACCAATGTCTCCTGTGAGACCCTAGCAACTTAATGGAACTCACCAAAGATTCATTACACACCAGAAGGGAGAATGGAAAGGAGTGACCCTGTGAGAGGAATTGAGCTACACTTCATGCCAAGCTCAGCATTTGACTTGCAAATGAGCACCAAATCTGAGCTGATCTTCAAAAATGCATTTGTAAAGTTTGACAGAAAAAGTCTGCAAGAGCCAGCTTTGCAAAAGCATGGTTCATTTTTTAATTTTGACTTAGTGGAAACAGCAGTTGCAGAGCACTTTTAAGAACTGAAGGTGCTGTCTTTCCATTACAGTGTCTAGTAGAGTCATGCAAGCAATTGTTACTATGCCCAATGCAGTTACATTTTTATATCAAGTAACAATGAACAGAAATTCTTTTAATATGTAAATATAGTTCTTCTAAATACTGCTTTATGTTCAGGTGCTTCAGATTTCTCCCCTCCCCCCCACTCCCCCCTCCTTTCTCCTCTTTGTAGTTTTTTGGGGGTGGTTTTTGGGGGTGGTTTTTGTTGTTGTTGTTGTTTTGGGGTTTTGGGGTTTTTTTTGTTCCCCCCCCCCTTGGCTAGTAGTCATCTGTAAGTTTTGGAAATATTAGTGAGATTCTCCTGAAGTTCTTCAGGAATCCTCTTTCATTATTAGTCCTTAATAAAGTACAAATGAATTAAATTTCTACTCTTGGATGTGCTACCTATGTGCACAATTTACTTATGTGATTGACTTTTTGAGACCATGAAACCAAATGTCTTGAAACAAGCGGGACTTGTTATTGTGTTTAGAGATTTGTGCTTTGAGTATTCCTGATGTGGCTAAATAAGATACACATGCTTTGCTTGGCTTTTTTTCTTAAAAGAACTTTATAAGTAAAATTACCTCAATCTGCAGATTGGGGCCTGTGGAACCAATGTCTTTAAACAGAAGGAAAACCACATCAAACTCCTGCTCCAAAAGACATAGGATAGCTGAAAGACTTCCTTGTCTTTTGAGGTCCATTTTAGTTCATTATTTAAATTGTGATTAATGAGTGAGATGTTGAGACTCAGAGCATCAGTTTTAAAACTCCTACTGAGCAGGGCAGCAGCAATGCATAGGTATGTACAAATCTGAAGGCCCTTTCACAGCTTTACACCGTGGGTCTTGCATTTCTCCAGTGATGTTGAGCTGTTTGTCAGCAGACACTTTGATTTCAGTGTTCAAATTAATATCTGCTGAATGAGCAGTGCTTTGCAGAAGTTGAGCTTTGTGTCTTGTTCATTCTTAACAAGGGAGCCTGCTGCTGTCTAAGGAATTTGCCAGTGACAAGAAGGGCTTTGTGTAAGGAGTGTGGGGGGGGAAAAAAAGACCTTAAGTGACGTGGGGGAATTATCAGTCTGCCTTTCTGTACAAGGAAATAACTGTGGACTTTGAACTCTGGATAATGATGATGGAGTTATCATTTGGAATCTTGATGTAATATATAGGGCCTTCAATTTTTATCCAATTTTTCCCTTGTTTGTGTTGCTTCACTTTTTTCGTATTATTAAACTGTGGTCAGGTTCCTGACTGATTTTATCAATGTTCTTGCTATAGTCTTTCAATCTCTTTATGCCATCAAATGAAATACTCTGGACTGTAAGTATAGCATTTGTATTCAACCAGACCATGAATTCCAGCCTCACTTGCATTTAGGTTTTGTCAGTCTTGCTTCATCCTACTGTCAGACCAGAAATACCATTGCTGATATGTGAAAAATGGTATCATGCTACTGATGCCACTGCTGTGTGTGAAAAATTCACTTTCCCTTCTTCTTCAACATGAGCATTGGACCACTGTTTGGCAGCCTGCGTGTCCCCAAAGTGGAACAGCGTGAGCAGGCAATGTTGAGAGACAAAAGTCTTTGTGGTCTGTGTAGTATTTATATGACTGTAGGAGGAGAAAGAGGCCTGAAGAGCTTAAATCACTTGGTTGAGGCCATTATGTCAGAGCTTGGCATTATAACCCATCGTTTTGCTCCCAGCGTAATACTCAGGTGCCACATCAGTCACAGGCTCACACTTTGCTACATCAATCCTTAAGCTTTTAGTGTCCTAAGAGATGCTGCATATAAAAGTGTTTGTGCCAGAAAGCTTTTCCACACAACGCTGAAGTGGCCCCAGTAAAGCTCACAGGTTAGCCCTGAGGAGGAGGTCTTATGCCCATGTCTAGAGCAAAAGCTGGAAATGTTCTGGAAGGTTATTTTTCATGGGGCTTCTTTTTGTTCTGTGTTTAGGGGTTTATTTTTTCTAGTGCTCTACCTAACAAGACATTAATGCATTGATCCAAAGCATTTAAAGAAAAAAATATTGAGGTAAAAGAAAATACTGCAGTAGACAAACCTAAAAGGTCAGCACATACCACAGAAAATGCTGTGAGTGTTGGAAATGTGTGGCAAAGTCAAGCTTATGCAATGAATAGAAAGAATGACCTTTTAAGGGTACCTTTCCTCTGTGCTCCGTGTTCTTCATTTTGACATCTTCTCATCTTGAGGCTGTCCCCTGCCTATGGTTTCCTCTGATATTTATATTACTTTTCACTCTTTAAAAAGTGCCTTAAATTTCTTTTCATCCTTTTTAATAATATGAAGGTTTTAATCAATGCTCCATTTATTTTGGGGTTTTCTCCCTTCTTCTTTTCCAATTTTTAATAAATAGCTTTCTCCCTGGTGTTTCTAAGTTTCCAAATCTGTAATCAACTTTTATTCTTTCCTTCATTTCACTCTACTTCTACCATCTATAAGAATGCTCTTTTTCTTTTGTTCTTGTCTGATCTTAACTCATTCTGAATCGAGAGTGAAGGTCATGCTTGAATTAAAATGCAAATAATGAAAATTTATGAAGTTGAGAGATTGAGAAAATGAATTGGCATCTAAACCTTCCAAGAGTGAATGAACAAAGACTTAAGAATTTAGAAATTTGATACCTATCGGGTGGTGGAAAATGACTTTGCTAAATGTACCCATCTGTGCATTCCTCCTTTATAAGCCTACATATTTTGGTTTGTCAGGTTTCTATTGGTTGTCTACTATTACATTATTTTAAACGTGACAAATATGTGGAGTGCAGAGCTGTCACATTGTGTTTGTGAGGGAAACTATTTTCTCCTGGTCAAAAACTCTTTAAAAGGAGTTGTAAAGTCAGTTTAAAGAAATGAGATCTCTCAATGATGTGATATCCATGACTTCAAACCTTTACAAATGAACATACACCAGTAAGAATGCAGTGATGTAACAATACATGGTCTTTGAATAATAAATAGATTAACTTATTTATAAAGAAGAAATAAGTATTTATTTTCCTTAAATTTATTATATTCATTATTATAATGTGAATTACGATAATAGGTTAAAATTTAATATGAATGCAATAAATAATTGCGTTCATATTATCACCCCAGGTTAGCTATATTTTGTAAATACTATTTTTAATACAAATAAAGGTGGGGGAACAACATCCCTCAGTCCATATTTTGGGGAAATGCTATTGATGTCAGCCAAGCTTCGCTGGAATCTCCCTGTGATCACTTAACCAAAGCTCATGTGACAGGCATTTGGTAGATACGCTTCTGGGGGGAAAGAGTTCTGCCCTGGCTCTCCCTCACTTTCCTCTCAGTGAGCTTCTTCAGAAAATTGCAAGAAACTGATGTGATAAGCTGAAGCCTGATTTTCCCATGGGACAGTAATAATAATGTAGCTTGGGAAGAAGAAAGATGGAAACTGTGTTGACCCTTGAGACTGTCCTGAATACATCAGTGGTCAAAATAAATGGAGCATTTCCTATTAAGGATTAAGTGTTGTAAATGTGATGAAAGACTAGACATGGGTCATAAAGGCAAACAATGACTCTGATCTGACTTAATCATCCTTATTTTACTAGACAGTCAGTCGCCCGTGCTGCTCTTTCAGCTCCTGGGGCATATGAAACTCCTGGCATTACTCAGTGAATCCAGGCAAGAGGGGAGGGTGTGGGCTGTTATTGTGGCTTTTCAGCCATTTATTCATCTGGCAATCCCCAGTAGATTGCTGAAATATCAGAGATCTTAGGGCATCTGTGAATTACGGGGGAAAATTAAAGGAAGGAAGAAAGAATGTCATGGGTTTGGAAGTCCATAAGAGACTTAGTTGGCATCTTGCACATGGCAGCCTCGGGGATCAGCTTTGATCCCTTATTGCTCATCACAAGAGAGCTGGTGCACTGCAGCCCTACATATATTTATGGCAAGCAGTTCTCTTCATCTCTGTTCAGAGGTCTGCCAAATGGGGAGAGATCCAGTTTGCATAGTAATGCTCCTTTCAAAACTCCTTAACCTTGGTTTCTCCTCCAGCTCATCCATGTTGCTTATCCAGCACCTGAAATCAATCTTGTACCCTACAAAGGACGGTAAATAAATGTACTTTAGTCTTGTGTCAGGTTGGTAGCTGGGAGACCTCTTGAAGACATTGCTGTACCTCTTTTAGCCTTCCTGCTACTGTTTTCACATGCTGGCTCATTACTGAGCAACTCGGTGCTAGCTACAGGGTAAGTGGGTACAAGCTGTCCTTCCACAACATTCTTTAGTTATAGTACTGGACAAAAAAAAAAAAAAAAAAAAAAAAAAAAAAAAAAAAAAAAAAAAAAAAATTCATTACCAAGCTGGTTTTATTTCAATATATGCTTGGAATATTGAACTGAACATACTGAAACTCTCTGGATCCTTGTTTAAAACAGAAAAGAGGAATCTTGATTTCTGTTTAAAAATGTTTATTATTGCATCAGAGAAAGTGTTATCAATCTGTCAAACTCAGTAACAACTTCTTTGGACAGGTACAAATGTTTCTTTTGTCACAGATTTATGTCCAAAGTCAGACTAGGAAAAAAGAGACTTTTTTTCTTTTTTCTTTCTGCCATCATTAGCACAGCCTCCTTCAGGACAAATTGATTTAATATGTGGAGCAGTGGGGTTGTTCTCATTTTGGAGCTATTTATCTGCCTTCAGAGAGCACAGGGCTACCTGGCAACAGGCACGATGGATCAGTACCTACACACACACGTCCTGTGCCCCCCCTGCACTGCAAGGCAAGCCATGCCTTCCACAGGCAAATTTTTTCATTGCTTGTATGGATGCTGGCTTTTCCTAGGGAGGTACCTCATGAAACACATTAGTGCAATGTGTTAGGCTACACCATAGTGTTTTAGCACACAATCACATCCAGCTGATAGTTTTTTTAGGACTGAAGAGAGATCAGTATTTTCAGGCGGAACACATGAAAATATTCTTACTTCAAGACTTGTCAGCTCTCACATCTAATTAAAAAACATACCTCTCTAGGTATAGGAATTTAAATGCCTTTAGTTATTTCTCATTTTTTCAGTGCCATCAGCATTCAAATCATAATTTACAGCCCAGTTCTTCCAGCAGATGTCTTTTTCCTGCAGATCTCATTTAAGATGTTCTTCTGGAGTAGATCTAATGGGACCCAGTTCTAATGCAAGGATTTAATTGCTCTTGCTTTCAAAGTGATGAGTTGGCTGATTAAGTTATGGAGGCTGGATGAGAGAAAATGGAGCACTATTGGCCAGAGTTTTAAATTTATTTTAGATATCTAAAGATGCACTTATGCTTGAAGGCAGATTTTTAAAAGCAGATAGATACTTAACTCCTAAACATGGAAATTCCATTAAAAAAACCCAAAAAAAAAAAAAACCCCAAAAAACCCAGAGTGCTTTTTGGGAAAGTCTTAGGCTAATGGTATGCTTTGAATTTCTTTCTCAGACAATTCAGCCTCTCATGGGAGGAAAAGGTGTCCAAAACTACAAGTTTTAGTTGTCTTTCTTGGCTCTGTTCATGAGAGAGCTGTGGGTGTTTTGTTAGGTTCTTAACACCCATAAGAGCAGTATCTAATCTAGTGTAAGATTTATAATGCACATATGTACGCTTTCAGGGTCTGTCCAGGCTATCTTTACTGTTGTGGCTTTACAGAGGGATTGCTAGCCCGTCATCCAGCCCCAAACTATTGAAAACCAGTTTTTATCTAAGCCTACTGTTATCTGCACCTGTGTTTAAAATCATTTTCCCAAGAGGAGTCTAAAAGCAAAATTGAAATCAACAGGAGGTATTTTGATACTAAGAGTTTAGTATTCATTTTAACATGTGCTTCAGACACTTTGTCTCAAGGTAGTTGTTTATTTATGCGGTAAGCAGGTTAAATCCAAAATTTGTTCTAAGTAATTTTAGTTAATTTTTAAATTTAAAAAGTTAAAATATGAGTTTAATTTTTTCTAAGCTAGGTTTGCAAGAAGGCTCAGAAACATGGTGGCAGAGTGGTTTTTCTGGGTTTTGTTCTTTTTGGTGCCTTTGAGTGTTATTTTTTTCATCAGTAGTATCTCAGTGGCACATGATTTTTTAGAAGAGGAATATCAGACTAACAGTTTTCAAAGCCTTCTTAACATCTGTGGGTGCATTTCACAATATAACTTCCAGCGCAGATGAGATTTGGGCTGTAAGGTGCTTGGGTAAAATCCCTGTCTGATGGATTTAAGAAAGTATCCTAGTGATTCAAAGAAAGAAGGGTAACCAATGATTTACAATATTTTATTTTATTTTATTTTATTTTATTTATTTTATTTTATTTATGCTTCAGTTGTGCAGAAGGAGTACTGTAAGCCTCTGAATGCAGCACTTGGAAGGGGTCTGGGATGTTCAGCCTCAGAGTAGCGCTGTAGAGTGTGAAACTGAAGGCTTATTGTTTGCATTTCCTCCTTTCAGCCCCAGTGGGCTTCCACACTTGGCACAATCTAAGCATTGCATTATTTTTCCTGTCGTGAAGGCACATTGCTCAGCCTCTTTGCCTTTGGTCAGATATCAGCAACACAAAATGATGTCTTTGTGTAGCAGTTTTGTGAGGAGTAGCAGCTCTGGTCAGTATTTCATAGATTCATTTTATTAGTCAAGATCTAAAACCTTCCCTTTTCTCTCTCCCATATGAGGGAGGGACACTTGTTCCACAAAAGCTGGTTCTCACAAGACAGTGGGACATTTATATAAAAGCCAGATTTGAATCTCTGAGAACTTTTCTTCCTTCCTTGTTTTGTCTGGGACTGGAAACAAAAGGAGCAAAACTCCACCATTCTCAAAAAAAAAAAAAAAAAAAAAAAAAAAAAGTACATAGATTTTGTGGTCATGCCTCTCTCGAAAGCTTTCTACTTCAAACTGCATCTAGGACTTCCCTTACATCCTTGGAAACCTTACTGTCTTTCCATGGGTATGAATGAATGTCATTTAGAAAGAGTTGGCTCAGTGCTGATACTACAGAGAGAGCCCTTGCACTGGCACAGTGACTTCTTCAGCACTTCAACTTTTTGGTGATATTGTTTCCCATGTTTTGTATGATCTTCCCATCTGCAACACTTCAGAATTACACCTGGGCTGGCTGGTGACCCACCCAATCCAAAGCAGAGTGTCAGAAAACTTCTGCATAGTCTCTTCTCAGCATTTCTCAAATCCTCTTCCAAGAAGTGTGCAGTTGTTGGATTTTAAATTCTCTTTTCAGGGTTTTTTATCTAAATAAATTCCCACCAGGGCAGAATGGTTTTAAAATATTTGTCTAAAGCAGATGTGACAGCATTAGATGGCACTGGAATAGTTATTTGTAGCTAAAAGGATGCTGTGAAAACATTTGAGGGTCTCTTAAAATTTGTAGACAATAGCAGTTGGTCTTCAGCAGGTCTTTTTCTGGAGTTTTGTTTTCATATCCCAAGTTAAAATAAATGTTTTTCTGAGCTGTTCATAGTAGATTTGTAGGAATTCTGCAAGTTTTGGCCCAAACATATGAGTTTTCAGAGGTAAACCTCAGGCTCTTTGAATGAAATTTAGAGGATGAGTTTCTCCCACACTGAAGCCAAGGGAAGCCTCACCGCTAGTGTCAAATATGTTTGGGCCACTGTTTTCCATGGATTCCTAACATGAGATCTAGTCTGATAGCACAATCTTTGTAGAGCAAAGAACAGAGAAGAGTTGAAAGGTCTTACCAGTCATCATCAGCAATGAAGCGACACTAGGAAGCTGGGTTTTTTTCTTGCCTTTGGGACTTACTTGCAGCATACCTAAAAATCCACCTGTATGTGTGGCTGAGAGAATTGCTGCCCATCTGTGCTGTAGCTGCCAGCCTCTGTAATACCCTGGGATTCCAAAGTAGATCCATACGGTAGCCAGCTTTCTGTGTAAACTCTCTTGCGCTCATGTAACCAGAGTCCTGCTGAAGTCATTACATGATTGACCATTGATTTCTATTGCCAACATTTTGACCCTTTAGAGACATATTTGGATTAATCATCAGGTGATCTGTCTTCATGTGTATTCATTTTAAGGGGAGATGAGGGCTGCTGAGGGAGATGCTGGTCAACTTGAGACTTGGTGAAGGAAGGTGTATTAGGAAACTAAAAGTGGGCAGGCTGCCTAAGTTAACTAAAGGGGTCAATTATATGGTAAAGCTCTGAAAGTATACTTATTACAAGCTTTCTTTAATGCTACAGACCTCAGATCTGTGTCTGGTTTGACATAGATGTCTGCATGGGTGACGTGCATCTATCTTTTTACATGTTCACCACATGGTTTTCATGGCACAGCAGTACCACTCAGTGCTTTCAGCAGGCTGAAAAACTGTACTCAAATGTAAGGTGTGCAGGGAACCAAACTATGAAAACTTAAATTCAGCCATGAGATCAGTTTAGATAGATGTCTGCTTCTCAGAAAATTATCTTTGGAATATCAGTGGCACAGTAAAAAGTTGGCTCTGTGAGTGTCATTGTTGCACTTGAGTCTTCCAATAGATGGCATGATAAGACAAATTGCAGCCTGGGGCATTCAAACCTGTGTTGTTGGGGTATTTTCCAAGGCAGGCAAGGAACTCAACCTCCCAAGAAACAATAGGGATACTTTCTGTAGTGATTACAGAAAATAAAACCCAGAAAGAGTAAGGCATTGTGACGTGTGAGCAAAATAGAGGAGCAGCCCTGAGAGTGTGCTGGCAGCAGGCTTGGTGTGCTGGGGCTGTGCTTAATGCAAGTTTCCTTCCTGATGGGAATGGTGTGCAGGGACAATGAGAGCCATGGGTTAGTAGAACAAAGATGGAAATGAGGAGGAAAATCCTTTTTTAGCACATTTTGCATGCTCAGCCACCTTGCAAGGTAGGGCTGCCAGAGACAGTAGCTGGATATTAATAGGTGACATTAAATAATTGTGAAATGTAAATGCAATTGAATGCTTCTCTCTGCGGCTATCTAAGTGTTCATTATGCCATAAAAAGTAGTTGGTTTTCCGCCCCTGTGTGTACAGAAAGAGCTCACAGTAGCAAAATTCAATTTACATGAAAGATGAGAAAAGATGAAATAATCTTTAAGTCATTTTTATTCTGTGTAATTTTATTGTGAACAGATAAACTGTGTATATCTCATTGGTTTTGTCCAGGTTTACACTAGATGTTGCATTATTTCAGAAGATGAAAGAGTCAAGGGTAATAATGCAAGTCCCTGTTTATAAATCTGTTTAGTTGAAGTGTCTGACATAAATACATGAAAGGGAAAAATCAGAAAATGAAGAAAACAGTACAGACATTCTCATAATAATTGTGGTTCACATAAAAATTAATCACTGAAGCTTGGTCACTGGCTGCATCCAAAGTTAAGCATAGCCTGTAGCTTGTCTGTAAAAATCAAAAACTCTTTTTCAGAGTGTTAATGGAAATCTGTTACTCACGGCTGAGAGTGTACAAGTGATGCTTGTAAATAAGCTTCAGGTTTTCTTCTTTGAGTTGTGTGGGATTTTGAGCAAGCAAAGCACTCGTTCCTGTTTGATAATATTCTGCCTCAGTGAGAGACATCCTTGGGGCCTCAGCAGCAAATTTATTCTGAAAAGCAAAGTTAGTGCATAAATTAGCCTGTATCTAAAACACAATTTGATTTTCTGACTCCCGTATGAGATGTGATTTCTGGCTTTACCCAATTCTTCCTTCACAGCAGGTTATTTTTTTTTTTCCCTAACAGCCTATGTCATTAGCTTATCAAAAAACTGAGGAGAGGTTAGGGGTATTAGCAAAGAATAATGGATACCTTTTGAAGTAACTTTTAATTTTTCTAATGTAGTTTGGTGTGTCCATAGTTAACGTTGACAGCTTCTGGGCTTCCAGTGGAATAAATAATTTGCCTCACTGCGTTGCAGCGTTTTGCTTCTCCTGTGTCCTAATGCCTGGAAATTTTTTGAGTCTTTGGCATGTATTGTTTCATGTATACTTGCACTTTAAATCAGATGTCAAGGTTTTAATAGATCCAGTCCTTAATTATCCATCCTTGTCTAAAGTAAATTTAATGTAGGTCCTGTCTGAAACAGTAGAAGTCGTTTCAGGTGCTATTGTCTAGAGGCTGACATATGGACAAAGATTCAGTGTAAATGGCTGTGTTTGCTTATTTTCCAATAACACAGTAGCTCTGACTACTTTCCACTTGATACAGATTGTATTAGGGCTCCATTCATTCTTGCTTCTTCTTTAATTTATTACACTGAGTAAAACTTGTAGAAATTTAGTGGTTTCCTCTGGCGGGTAATAGAGAAAACCAAGAGACAACTGGACAAAATGGAAGGAAATACTCAGAGTTGATAATCTCCAATCAGCAATTAAATGAGACTGTGTGCATTTGGGAGTAGAATAAGCAGAGAACAAGCTGAATACCTCTGCTGTTTGGTACATTGGTTATGTGCATCTCCGTTTACCTGCATAAATTGTTTTCCTCTGTGTGTTGGTGTGGAGCTGAAGACCTTTAGGAGGAAGCTGTAGGTGCAGCAGGGGAGTAGGTGGGCTTGGCATATGGAGGGCAATACCTGCTGAGAGCAGGGGTGAGCCAAGCCTCCCCAGCAGCCCTTCTTCCTGCACCAGGGTCTCCCTGAAGAATAGAACTTACTGTTAAAAGACTCTCTTCTGGGGCAAGGAAGAAGCAGGAAATGGCCAGGCAGAGAGACAGAGGCTGCATGAGAGGGGCCAAAGCTGGCAGGCATCACCCCAGCACTTCTGCAAGCAAAGCTGGAGCACAGGGCTCAGGTTTGCAGCCTTTGGGTGCTTTTGAGTTAGCAGCAGTGGGTTTGATAGGAGCTGCTCTCTGTGGACCACTGGATCCTCAGAGCTGTGAAAACTTTCTCACAGATGAAGTCTGTAGGAAGGTAAGGGGGCTCAGAACTGGAGGCTCACTCCCTGCTTGTATCTGGGCTGCACTCAAGAACTTTTGCTGCAGAAACATTAATATAGCCAAAGGTGGAGAGTCCAAAAATACAGAGTTTACATTTGACACATGTTTATTTTGTTGGGTGAGATGATTATTGGGAAAACTTCCATAAACATATTAAATTATTTAATATCTTAACCTCTGAAAGAAATTTTCTCAAGGTTTCTCAGAAATTGCTGTGTGGCTCTTGAGGCACTGGCATCTCACTGTATTGCTATCATTTTGGCCTAGTTTTAGAGATGGTAAAAGGCACATAGCAATCAAGTGGCCCATTCATTTCCATCACATTGGTAGTACTCTTAATGTTAAGTGGAATCCAAAAATAAAAGTTTGAGGCAAGTCTGCTTTCCAGGGAGGCATTTTTCAAGGTCAAATTTGAAGGGCAGTTTAGAACTGATGAGTGATTTTGAGTTACCTCTACCTGTATTACAGATGTTCTGCAGTGAGATTAGGTTTGTTCTGGAAGCCTTTACCTGAGCTGTTGGCCTTGTATGTCATCCACCTCTATGGGTGTCATGGGCAGGCCAAGTCTTCTGGGGAAAATTTGCTGACCCATCTCTGCTATTCACTGAGGTTTTGTGCTTCTTTGGGAGAAGCCTAAACTTGATCAGCTGGTTAAATTTTAAAGTCTTGATGGAGGTGCCATAAGAGATGTCACAGCAGGTCTGATCTGTAAACCAGGGCATAGGGACCAATGTATCTTCAAAGGGAGACAGAACTGACATGCCAGGCAGAAGATCCTCACTAAATTCTCTGCCCAATGGATTCACAGCATGCTTCTGGGTCCAAAATATGAACTTTTGACTTCACGTGCCTTTGAGCTTTGTGTAGTCAATTAGGTCTGCAAGATCTTGGGAGAAGCTCCCCATCCGTCTCCTGTGGTCTCTGAGGCAGATGAGGAGGGAGAGCTGTTTCACTCCTTCCTTACTTTCTGGCAGAGGGACACAGCAGAGCTGCAAGCACATGGTGTGCCCTGTAACACTATTAGGGAGCCTTTTCTGGGCTGTGTCGTCCCCTCTGCCCCATGCAGAGGGAACAGTGCCCGCTGCAGAGGCTCCCCTGCTGCCCTGTGTTCCCTGTGCCTCAGTGCTGCAACACCGAACTCAGGCTTTTCTTCACCTGCCTCTTTATTATCCAGTTTTCCTTTTATTATCCAGCTTTCTCTTATTTATGTTCCTTGTTAAAAGTCGATTTATTCATTTTAAAGTTCCTGCCTTTTCTTTGTCCTGGCGTTCATTTATTAGTGAGCCTCTTCCATCTTTTTCCTGCCTGACATGAAGTATTTGTAAAAGCCTCTCTTACTCCCCTTAATCCTTTTTGGCTAGCATGAACTCCCCTTGCTTTTTTGTTTCTCTTACTTTCCCTGCAAGTCTTTACTGATCCTCTACAGTCTGGTGTGGATCCTCTCTATTTCCAGTATGCCTGTTGTTTTTCTTTTTTTTAAACTCTCAGAGTAGTCCCTTGTGAAGCCCCACTGGCCGCTCCTTCCTTTTCTTTGATTTTTTTTCTCCATCACAGGGACTATAACAGGCTGTGTTTTCATTAGCGTGCCTGTCAGGATTTTTTTGCTGCCTTTTACACTCATGGCTGCTCAGAAAAGGGGTTGGATTTTAAGCACCCCTTTGGGAGGAGCAAGCTACATCCCTTCTGCCCACAGCTCCCCCTTTCAATTTGCAAATGAAAACTAGTAATAAGGGACAGATTAAACAGCATCATGCCTGGGTGCACTGCTGAGAGTGGCTTTCAATGTGCTTGTGTCCTGCTTCTGAAGCATGTAGGGATATGGTATGCAAATACAGACATATTTGGGTGTACCCTGACATCCCTGGGTTGGGTTGCTTCACACAGATGGGATCTTTTTTCCGTACTTACTACTTTGTGAACGCATACATATCTAAAACATCCTGTGCCAGCATGTTCTACAGTTTTATTAATTCTGTGTATCTGTTTTAGACCTCTGACAGTTTCATATGATGTTCTCTACGTCTTTAGAAAGAAACAGAGCACTTCCCTTCTGTAATCACTCTCACTGTGCTGTTAAGGACTGAATTGAATTTTATTCTAGAGGCCATTTGTTCTGACCACGTTAAATAAACAATAAACAACTTTTAAAAACCCAGCATGGGGTAGTTTGGTATATACACACGTTTTACCTAAGCATTTTTTAAGGTGTGCTAGCAACATTTCTGGTTTTAATTGATTTCTTACATTTGTGATGTTTGTGACATTTATGGAAAGATATATAGACATTTTTTTTTCCTTTTGACAGCAACAGGTATTTTAGAAAAAAAGGAGGATATAATCTGTCTACTGCTGCAAGTGAAAAACATATTCAGCATTAACTTGGCTAGCATCCATACGAATATCTACTGCAAATGAAGTAATAGGTGAATATTTCAGTGACCCTTGGTGATGACTAATTCAGTATCCACCCAGTAATGTAGCAATATAGAGGTATGTGAATAAGGCATGAGGTTGTGGCCGTCACCAGAGTGTCTGTAAGCCCTAGAGCAATGCAGAACAACAGTTGGGAAACTAGAAACACCTTCCAAAAAGAACATGTGTCAGGCCCAGGGTCTCAGCCCCAGAGAATGATTCCAGATGACTTTCAGAAATGAGGTTATTACATAATTGTATAAAATGAGATGCCTGTGAATGCATGTGATCACCAGAACTGTGTGACCAGTCGTTTTGAATCTGTTTCCTGCTAGAGGCAGAGCACCACTTCTAAAATCCTTTTTACCTCACTGTAATTTTAAGCAGTAGGTAGGCAGAGTCAAGTCACGCTCTGGATTCCAGTAATAAGGAAGCAAGGTATCACAACCCCTGTTCCCTTTTTATTCCCTCTTGTTCTGAAAAACCCCGTGAGTTTATTAGTGGTGCTGTTTTGAAGGGAAAGTGAGCACGAGGATCAAAACTGCCTTGTCATGTCCTTGTACATGGTGAGAGCCGAGCTGTGCTGTGGGCTTGACAGCGAGACCTGCTGAGCTGCACTGGTGCCTGTTAGGCTGCTTGTGTGTTAAGAAATTGGTGGCATCAAGTGGCTTGTTGAAATTCATCCTTTGCTCCACATGAGGTACTCTCTTAGCACATGGAGGAATAATTCATGCTCAAGACTTTTTGGCATAGGTATTACTGTCATGATATCAAGTTAGAGTGAACATGAAGGTGGAGGCACTGGGGTAATGAAATACTTTTGGGAAAAAAAAAACAAAAAAAAAAAAAAGAGGAGAAGCAGGAATCCTTGCATGGTTGTAATTTGTTAAAAGCCCTGAAATACTTACATGAGATAGCAATATTAGTGGCAAGCAGGGGAGCTGGCTCAAGTGCAAGCAGTGCAGCTATAGCCCTGGTACTACCTGGAAAGGAGGAGATCATTGTTGCTGAAAAGAAAGTGGCTGAATAAGGATTCACAAACAAAATTGGGAGTACTATGGTGGTCTAACCTTGTGAAAGCACTTCTGGCTGCAAACAGTTGAAAATGCTTAGTGGGTAAAAATTTTAAGCATAAATAAAAATAGGCTTACGTTTGGACTTTTTAGTAATAATTATATTAAAATGACACAATTCATTAAATAATGCAATACATTCACATCTCTAAATACACAGCAGCTGTTCTCTTCTGTCAAACACGATTCCTTTAGGGACTGAATAGAGAAGAGTAACATGCTGGCTTGCATGGTAATGTCCTGATGAGCACTGGGCTACAGCCTGCCCCCAGCACTGATTAACAAAGGGTGTCTCTCTGCCAGCGCCAGATCCTGAAGGTGCCCCTTGGGCTGGGCAGGAGATGCCAGCTGGGCAGGATAGGGTAGGGAAGGAGTGGATACAACACAGGCCTTGGAAATGTCCTTCTCAGGCTTTGTAGAAACTGAGCATTAAAACATGTTTGAGCCTAGGGCTATAAGCAGATGAATTTGGCAGGCTGTGATGTTCTGGAGTTGAAGCTCATAAAAAGATTTCATTTTAAAATTAAAAAAAAAAAAAAAAAAAAAAAAAAAAAAAAAAAAGCCTGCCACTGGATGGATGGCTAGTTGAGAGAGGGAATTGCCTGAACGTAGTGTCAGCCTTGCCAGACCCTTGGTTATAGAAGTCCTTGGCCAAGCTTCTAAATACATCATAATTGATATTAAAATGCATTGATGCACCAATTAATCAGCCAGTAATTATATTTTCATTGCTTTCAAAGCAGAGGGCCTTATCCTTCCCACCAAATCTAAGGTAATGTTCTGAAGGTGTAGAAAATGGAAAAGTCTTACCAGCAGATGATAGGGACAGGTGAAGAGCCCAGCATAGAGCAGGATTTGAGTTCTTGTCATTGTTGATATCATATGGTTCCTTATCAAAGGTAGGAAGCTGTATGTCTCCCTTACACTCCCATGCTTCGTTTAGAGATATACCTGGGCATCCAGAAGTATAATTTAAACATTAATTTCTAATCACAGTGAGAAAGTCTTTGCATCTTCTACCAGTCTTTACTAAATTAAGATATTCTAAAGAAAAACATCCATTTGCAATAGAATGCTGATCCTGGATGAATTATATATGACTTCTATCTTTTATCCATTCAATAGATTTATACATGACATTTTACTTTTATTTCTGGCAATTTTAATTTTTGTATTATATTGAATCCAGTATCAGGAGGCTTGTAGTCCCTCATTTATGCAAGGAGAGAATTCAGGGTTAAAGTTGTCTCTCTGTGCCAACATCTGTAGAGAAAATGACAATAATCTACAAAATTAGAAGCTCAGAGCTTGTAATTTCCTTGTGAATTATTCTTTCCTTGTTCCTTTCATATCACTCTCCTTGTATAAATAGATCATAGTTTATTTTTCTTTCCTGGTGATGGATTTGGAGTGTTTGTCACCTGTGCTGTAATATGATTTGTTGTGATATATTGAAGGTTTTTATCTTGGTAGGGAGGGATTTTTCTCTCTTGTGCTTCATTTGGGTTTTTTCCCCTTTTCACTGTAGTATTTTTCAGGCACTAGATTTTTATTCAGGATCATAACAGAAGTTTGATAAGAACACTCCAGAGAATGAAATTCTGTCATGAGAAGAGGCTTTCAAAAGAAAACCCTGATTTTATTAACTGGTACACTAAATTGTGCGGCCCAACATTGGAAGTTTAAAAAGGCTTTATGTGCTATTGGTGAAACTGAGCATAAGCATAATGGTATGGCGTTGACAGGCTTACTGTTTGGGCACTATATCTTTATCCACTGCTGCTTTATACCAAAGAGATGAGCTCGCCCACTCTGTATCCCCTGCATACTAGTGAATGTGTATGCAGAACCTTCACCTTTCAACTTAAATCCCCAAGAGTCAGTCCCCTTCCTTTAGGGACAAGAAGAGGCAGATACAATATTAATACAGCTTGACAAGAGTTAACATCTCCCCTCTTTAATTCCTATTATAATCTAGGAATTTTTTGTCAGTCTTCTATTTATCTGTTTTCTTTGTACCTTTACCTCAAACTGAGCCCACAATGTAATGTGATGGTGAAATTGCAATTAAGTGCACCTAAATCAATGTAGGGCTTTTAAATTCTTCTCCTTTATGAAGTGCATAAAGCCAGGCCTCTGGAATGCAGTGGGGAAAAGCAGCAAAATCTTTCTACAGGTGACTTCTGGCTTAAAGGAAAGGGGAAAAAAACAGGGCATGTTCATTCCCTTTGTTTATCCTGCCAGGATCACAGAGGTTATCTTTTCTGTTTTGGTTAGATTAAGCGTTTGCAGAGGTTACAGGAATAGGGATACTCTGGGTTAGATATTAGCATATTTCCTGTCTAACAGAGCATTGGCCTTGCAGTAAGACTTTAACTCTTTCTTCTCTATGGCCAAACACTGTATGAATTTTACATAAATATGTAAACACTGTATGAATTTTGAGCATCTATATTTATCAGTATTTTCGACACATATTAGCAGTGGTAGAATAGTAGTACAATAATTTAAAAATGAATGGTTAACATTTTATTATTTCCACCCAGTTTTGCTTTGCCTGTAGGGTTACTTTTAATTTCTGTTCTCTTCTGCCTCTTTGTGCTCATCAAGTTGCCACTGTTTTCCTCACACCGTTTTTGCACAGAAAATGGCACGGTGCTGCTCTCCATGCTCAGACAGTTCCTCTCTGACTAAGGAGGTACTTTACCTCCTGCTGTCTCATGTCTGTCTTTGCAGATGAAAAAAATCCACCCAAAACCTCCAGAGAAGAGCTCAAGTTCTGTGATGTTTTTTCAGTAGGTAATACAATCCTTGCAGTAAAGGCTAAGCAGCTAGATTCAAGCACCTTTGCTGAAAATGTCCATCTAGCATGTTTCCTGCTACAAGAGTGACAGCTCTTCACATTTTCCTCTTAATTTGTACCCTTTGGTTGACTACAGTATTGATTTGTGCATTAAGGATGATTTAATCTTTCTTCCACTCTCTTATTAAGAGGGTTTGAAACCCTACCTGGAGTCTTTATTAGCTTTTGACATCACAAAGGGAAATGTCAAGCCATAATGAGATAAATTTCAACATCACAGAAGACTGGAATACAACTTTCATGAAAGATGGATACAGGCAACACTTACCAAGATAAAAAAAAAGCCCAAAAGACAGAATCCTTCCTTTTCAGCATCCATCCATCTTTCTGTTGTCGGTTTCTGCATTATAGTATTTATTAGAGTTTGTCTTGCTATACAATGGATTGCCAGAATCATGATTAAGAAGCTTATTCAAATGAATTAAAAATGTTTAAATGAAAAAGACCCGGAGAAGTAATTGCCAAAATTTAATCAAGGATTTAATTTGTAGCACAGACCAGCCAAATGGATTTTGCCGTTTTTCACTGCACTGTTTGTACAAGGAAATTAAAAAGTATAAAGAGTCAAAGACTCAGCAGTGTAACCCTTTAAGAATATTGCAGTATGCTCACTTATTCTCATTAGCGGCATTATATCAAACTTGCTCCTGAGGGCTTGTAGTTTGCAAAGCCAGACCAGAGAAGGGGGAAAAAAGATGATAGCATTTTTTCCAATGTCATAAATTACTGCCAGCGCACATTAGATGATTTCTCTATGCATTGCTGTAAGCAATGGTAGGTTAAATATCCCCCTTCTTAATGCCACTTAGTAATAAATGCCTTCATTTTAGCATGTCATCTTTAGCTGAACTGAAATAACTGAGACTAAAGAGCTGTCAGGGTTTGAAACAGAAACATTTCCCTTGCATTTACTGCTGAGAAATACATACACGGCACCATTACACTGTCTCTGTTTCATTGATGATAATAAGGTATCATCAAGCCTGGCATATCTGTTTGAACATGTTTTGCAGAAGTCTAATCATTAAGTAATATGTATCCCATTTCATCCATCATTTCCACACAAAGAGCCATACAGTGCAATTGAGAGAACAATACTTTATGAGCCATGAATAGCTGGAGCAATGATAACTTCCAAGTAGCATATAACAGACCCAGAACTGTGCTCTAAATTACAGTGCTGAAGAGGTAGGAGGAGAGATAAGAAGCCCCTGCTTGTGAGGAGGAGGCCAAGATCAAGTGCACATTTCTTTCCCATTAGTTGTGGTTGAAGTAAACATTCAGCAGAGTGCAGAGTGCTCAGTCTCTTTCACAGGCAGAGAGGGAAGCTGGTGTTGCAGCGCTGCGCTGCCTTGCAGAGCCTCAGGCAGCTGGCGGGATGGGGTGAAAGGGTTCTGGGTCATTCAGGAGCTCTGAAGTCCCTTTCTTCCAAAACTGCTGACAAGGATGTCAAACAAAGCCAAATTAAGAAAACATGCAAACCACAAATGGTGAATGGCTTCCAGGTATCCCAGAAGAGTTTACAGATTCTCTCCTAAGCCTAAAATTGCAATTATTATTTTAAAAAGGAAGGAGAAGAATTAAAAAAGCTTCATGTTCAGTACATACCTGAGGTGAATCATACAGACTGTAAGAGCAGAGAATGGCAGATCAGTGTGTAGCACTGGGGCAGGGTGAAGTGCACTAAGACTGTTCCCTTACTGCAGGAGGAAGGGTTTTGGTGTTTGTTTGCAAGTTTAAAGGAAATTGTGTAAAGTGTCTGATTCCCACCCTTACATCTGTCAGACGGACAAAGATGATGTTTACTATTTCTTCTTTGTTTTATGGCAATAGCACCTGGTGGGTATTAGTTTTATAGGAGAGAGACAGGCTTAGTCTCTGCCAGCAAGAGGTAGTATTGGACACAATAAGGTATTTCTAAAGATGAGGAGCAGACACAAAAGCTGGCTGTGGCTTTCCCTGTTTCTCTGCCCCTGCAATCCCTGCTAAGTTCTGCTCCTTTCACATTTCTCCTGTCCTGTATGTTGGAAAAAGGGGGAGGTAGAGCTTTTGGAAAACGAAAACTTTCTTCTCTTGAGTTCGTTGAGCTCATGAACTTGCTTAACTTTCTTCTGCTCTTACTAATTTTTGATTTGCATGATGCTTTTACACAGTTGCTCCCTTCACAGAGCATTTTTAATTTAAGGCATCTCTTGCTTGCTCAGTTAAGTGGTTATAATTTTATTTGCACAGCAGAAGAGTTGCTGATAAACAAAGTTAAGACATTGGAAAAGGAAGGAGTCCAAAATTCAGTGGTTGAGTTCCAAATATTTGAATTTTGTTCCTTATCCAGCCTTCTGAGCATTCTAAAGATTGTGGCAGAGTAAATTATGCAGCTGCTTCTAAGCAGGTCTTTAAAAGGTCATATTGTTACATGAGATCTGAGTTAAATTCATGCATGTTTTTACTTCTTGTCTCCCTTTTAGAGACTTACGTTTTTATAAACCAAGGTTGCTACATGTAAAGTTATTGCCTTTAAAACAAGAACTAAATACTGCTGAAAAATAAGAGCAAAAGCATTATAGTATGACACATATCAATGGCTATTATAATTCTACACATGCAACATTATTTTCAGAATGTATTCTAAAACTGGTTTTATTTGCCGTTGAATTCACCTATCACAGATCTTAACAATTACATCAGAGAATTAGCCCTGTATATATATACCATTTCTAGTTGATGACCCCCAGCTACTCAGTTCAGGTGCTTTCCTTGGTCATAAAGAAAAGCAACTTTAAACTGTATATAAACCCATTTGTTTTTTTTTTTTTTTTTTTTAAAGTTGGAAAACTAGCAGTTAAAACTTTATTCATTCCTTGTGGCTTTTTTGGAAATCTCTCCTTTACTGGGATGTTTAAGGACTGCAGTTATTTGTCCAGGATTATTCTGAATGTCTGGATTTGAAAATGAGAATGAATAAATGTGTCCCATACTTCTTCCTGGGATTTCCTGAGCAGAAATAACTGTGTGTGAGATATTTAGCTCCTGTGTTGCAGGTGTGTGAAATTAAAGAAGATCTTGGAAAAAAGGATCTTTTAGCCTAGAAAAAAAATTTCATTTAACAAAACAGGCAAGTCCTGAGAAAGAGAATCCATGGTAGCTGGTAGTCCTTGTCATTCTGCTCTTAACATGAGAGTCTCTCAGGAAAAGAATACAGTGACTTCTGTGTGAATTTTGTATCCCCCAGAATATGTTTATTTTAGTTGGTTATTGTAGAGGCAAAAAAAAAAAAAAAATTAAAAAAAAAATATATATTCAAAGAAAGAGTTGTGGTTTTTTGTTTTGGGGCTTTTTATTATTGAAATTTGGTTTTGCTTCATNAAAAAAAAGCTACCACCACCTCCTTGAGCACAGAAAGAACCTTTCAAAATGCTGTTTCTCAGCAGCTCATTCTCTGGAGTCATGCTGGAGGTAATAAATGAATAAAGCCATTTAAAAAAAAAAAAAAAAGTGAATAAAGCTATAGCATCTCAACTATGTTGGAGAATCAATCA
>VWZN01022287.1:25301-50280 GCA_013396955.1 Regulus satrapa | reverse complement strand
AAAGAGTTGTGGTTTTTTGTTTTGGGGCTTTTTATTATTGAAATTTGGTTTTGCTTCATTTTGTTTTGTTGTTTGTTTTTTGGTTGGGTTTTAGGTGTTTTTTTTCCTGGCAACACTGTGACAGAAGAGCATTGTAGAAAACCTTCTCATCTATAGCATGACTTTAGCTTCTCCAGGGACCCTGCTCAGATTGCTGTTGAGTTCTGCTCCTTGCCAGTTTCTCAGCAGGAAATAAAACAGGGAGTTTCTGCCTTGATCCAAATAGACTCACACAACATTTCAACAGGGAAACGGGGCTGAAGAGGAATGTTTAGACTGATAAGCTTTGAGAAAATATTTCTGGGAGTGCACTTTTTGAACTGGTGAGCAGAGACAGTCTGTCTGTGTCGAGCACTTCTCCTCCTCCTTATCANTCTTATAAGAAGAGAACGGCTTGTTCCAGAAAAAAGTGTGAATAATGTGATAAAACAAAATGAACTGCAGAATATATTCTAGCCAGCAGCCAAGAAATTATTCACACTGACAGATATTACAGGTAGAGTACATTTTCTGTCTAGAATACCGCCTTCTACTTTTTCTTAGCATATGCATTGTGTTTGCTGCTTTCTTACCTGCTCTCTAAAAGTGCACCTGGCTGTATACATGTGATGGTGATGCACTTTCTTCTTGTATATCATACTAAGAAATAATTATCTAGTTAGAGCCCTTGTACAATTATTAAAAATATTTTAGCTGTTTTGAAAATTGAAATATTTAGTTTTGAAATAAAAGCATTGTTTCTCTGCTGTTTTTATCTTGAAGTGATGCACATACATGCACATTTATGGATAAAGAATAATAGATCCTTGTGCCAAAACAGTAGATTCATTATAGTCTAAAGTGATAGTTGTATGGGCCACAGTTTTACTTTAGCTGAGGTAAGGAACCCATGGATTTTTGCCCCATTACTTGAGGTGGTTTCCTCATCATGGTCCTGTATCCCTATATATAGCACACATTATAAAATAGATCTAGATAAATAAATCCCTGTATTTCTTTATCCCCATTTTGCATTTCGTAAACTCATAATCACACAGCTATATAAAGTAGTCATGCTAATGTCAAATGAGCTTTGTTAGGTACTGCTTATTTTATAACAAACTCATGAGTATTGCTGTGTGCGAGACTTGCCTAAATTAGGTTTCATCAGATATTAGCAGTGCAGCCCACAGCGGTAGGCCAAAAAATTACCTGGAAGGAGGAAGGACAAGAAGGATTTTGAAAGGAAAATGCAGCCTGGAAATAGACAGACCTAGGGGGAGAAGTTAAAGGCAGGGGGGAAAAGATAAACAGCGATAACACTCATCTAATTATTCTTCATCTTACGAATGCTGTGTTTTAAAAATGTAATGTTCTTCCTTTTCTTATTATTTACAACCTGGAGTTTAATTCATATGATTATTTGACATGTGGTAAGTATTTTACTGTTGAGACAGATAACTTCAGGCTTTTTTCCTAGTGAGATTTTTTTTGTTCATCCTGTGGAACATATGTATTACATATAAGCAGCTGCTAATCTTATATGAAAATACATTTGAAGCCATGTATGAAAACTAGGGAGTTTATCTAAATGTACATGAATTGAACTGATTACATGAGTCTGTTAGAGAAAACTTTAGAGAAAACATTGCAAATAGTTTGTTTTGTTTTTTTTTTTTTTAACTCATGGACAAGATTAGTACTAGCACCACCAACCCGTGACCGGGTTTGAATGAGTACACATTTATAGGTCAATTCTCTGCTTTTGACCCAAGTGTATCATGGTGTTAAAATCTTTCAGGATGCTGGGAAAACATAATTAAACCTGTAGTAAGTGGACAAAAGCACTGTTACATTGATTACACATCTGCAATTTGCCTTTCACTCTTGGAAGTGAAGTAACAGACACTGGTCTCATGTTTCGCTCCACAAAATGTTTTGTTTGGGTCTGTTTTCCTTTGAGAGCCTGACAGGGCAAGAATGAGGTCATGCATTTTGAAAGTACATCACTGTGTGAAGATTTTCTTTATGCATAGCTTCTTTCTGAGTCAGAAGCTTATTCTGGCATGTGTAGCTGCTTATGCCATGTCCTATAAACTGTGTCAACTGAGGACATACCTATGAGTAGTGGAAAACAGAGAAAGTGTAGTAACAAAAGACCACAGCAGGTTTAGCTTAGGGTATGTATAAGCCTCTGCTTAACCTCTGACACCTAAGAAAACCAAGCTAATGCTTTAACTCATTAATGCTCTATGTAAAATGAAGATATTTTTGAAAATCAGGTGCTTCAAAGTAGCCAGCAGACAGCCAGTGTGTGCCATTGAGTTTATACCAGCAGGGCCATCCATAGGGCTCCCCACCACCTGGAGCTGCATGGGAGTTTGCTTCCAAATGGCAAGGTAGTTGACATATTGTGTCTCAATTTAAGCCCCATTACCATTCATTAGACATGCTCCTGGTTAATTATTTTTAAAAATAAATGTAAATAACAAGTTTTAATTATACCCTCGAGGCCATTGATGTGTACAGTGTTGGCATTTCGTGTTAGAGAGGCTGCCTGAAAATCGAATAAGGAGCAGTATAATGCAAGGAAGAGGTTTGGGGAAATATTATTGCAAGCATAATATTTTAATATAGTAATTTTATCAATAATAAGTCTTAGTATTTAAATAATGTTCTACTGAGAACCTGTTATGAACAGCATTTAAGTGATTTCTTGGCTGCTATACTTCCCTTTGCATTGCATTTGAAATGTTTATTTGATTGAAAATAATTTTCAATCTGCTAGAACATCACTTGGTGTTTTTGGGGTGGTCTTTGTACATGTTCACTTGTGGGTTTGTGTCCTGCCACTTTTGAACAGTGATAACTTTCTAGAGAAATGTTATACATTTCTTGGTCTGCACCTTGGCAGTGTCATTTCTTCTTGCTGTCTGATCTGTGATTTTACTTTGTTCCCCAAGAAACTTGTTTAGTTGTTTTTCTTTTTAATGCTCATACAAAAATTCCTTCTTGCCTCATTGCACAGTCAAATAAAGTGGGTTTTCTATGGCAAATGACTTTGAATTCTTATCCAGATACCTTATTTTCTGTCATGAAATGTCTGGGAAAAAAAAAAAAAAAGATAAAAAAGCAGAGAGAGGAAAGAAAAAAACATCCCAAATGAAAGTAACATTGCATGGGCATTTTGGGTCAATCTCTTAAGATCCTATGCTATTTGATGTGCATCAGATTTTATTCCTTTTCCCCACAAAAGTGATCTTCTCTGTAGGGATGACTAGTTGTATACTTTCAGATTTTTCTCAATAATCATTTTCTGAAATTGCATTTAGGCCTCTTCTGAGTAATAGCCATGGCAGCCTTTTCTTGGATGCCAAATTTTGTACCACGGAAGAATAAGACTTGACACATAGATCTAACTCAACACCAAGGGAACGGTCTGGTGTTTGCTCCAAAACTTCTCCAAAACTGCTAGAATCGAGCCCCCAGCCTGTTGCTCCTTCCCAGGATTCTTAGGCCATGCTGCCAATTGTGTTGTCTGTGGCAACCTAAATACCAAGGCTCCAGCCAGGCAGTCTTCTGTAGGCAGTCTCCAGCCACTTCACACTGTGTCAATAGTTTTTATGAAGTCAGGAGATGGATACCACTGACTTCTTCAGACAGAGAATCCCTGAGAGTACTGGGCAGTTATACTGCCTGTACCCAGAAGTTACTGGTGCTAGAACGTTCTGTTCTTCTGGAACTTCTGTGGAAGCTTCTGCTCCTGCCTTCAAGCAGAAGAAAAAAAAAAAGTGAAAACTCATGTCTGTTCCTAGGGGATGCATTGATGAGAGGAGTGTGAAGAGAGAGAGACATGGGAAGAAAGAGGTGAAAGAAAGAGAAGGAAAGAAAAGAAAATAAAGCTTTTTTATGTGCTTGACACTTGACAAAAGTCAAAGTGACTTTTCCTGCAGCTTCTGTATCCTCTCCTGGTAAAACACACAGACCCACAGCAATTCCTCATCAGGAAGCTTTGGCACTTCTGTCAAAGGCCTGTCTACCTTCTAGATCATTATAACCCAAAAGCTGGGCAGAGTGCAGTTCAAATCAGAGTGCATCTTGTGGAGCTGCCTGGCTCATGCTGAATATCTTCCCTGATGCTTCCAAGCTCTTGGGGATAAATGTGAGGTATCATATCCCCTGCTGATCTGCTAGCAGCAGCTCTTTCTTTTCCCAATGCTTCCAGGCTCTCTTCACAACCTTTCACCTTCCTCCACCTCTTCTTCAGCCTTGTTTTTACATTCAGACCTGGAAAAAAACTCGGGAGGAGTTGCAAGGCTGTCCTCTGTGATTTAGCAGGGGTCTAGCATCTTTTGATTCTTGGGACGAACATGAGGGTACCTTTCTCCCAATTACTGCAGATAATGCATCCATTATCTCTTGAAGGTATCTGGGTCATATCACAGGCTGTCTTAGCTTCCCTGAAAAGGGAAAAAAAAATTTAAAAACTAACTAAACAAAGAAAACCCAGAGAAACCCCCAAAACAAACAAACCCCAAATCCTTTCAAAATACATTGTGACTTTCCTGTGCACAGGGCTGCAGTGATGCCCTATGTCTGCAAGAAAGTAGACATGAACTTTTCCTCTTGCATTTTGTGATCAGGGTAATAGCATGATAAATTGTAGGCTGAGATGTATGTGTCTAAACTACAGGGAAGCCCATTTTTCTAGTCGACCACTCAGATTTTATATTGTCCTGTGATCTTTCCATGAAAAATAATCATAGGTCACCATGTCTGACTCTTGACTGTGTTATTGTTTGTCCTATATTCGGTAATAATATAAGGAAATTCCAAGTAATTTTATCTTGTATTTGTAAGGAAGGGAATGTGTGGGCTGCTCCAGAAATTTGAAGCATTATATAAACTGCTTCAGGCTTTTAAATACATTCCTTTTCCTGCCCTAAAAAACCCTAAAATTAACAATTTGAGGAGGGTGATATTAAGATCTGCCCTGATCACTACTTCTGCTGTGGTGTCTGCATTCAGGTTGATATTAAAATTATTTAGTTTTTAAACCTATTCTAAAACACGCACAAATGAACTTATGAGAAAATGTTGCCCTAAGCATAATTTTATGACCCATGCATTTTGAATATTTAAAGCAGTACTAATAAAAATAAAGCAGTGAATATTCTCAGGGGTTTAATTTTGCTGGTGTGTGTTGATCTGATGGTTTGTGAGTTTTACTACATTTCATTAGGGAAATTTTACCAGAGAAATGGAGTTGAATATACAAAATAGTTTATCCTAAATTGGCAGCATTAATCCTCAGTAGAGCTTGTTTACACGTACTGATTCACTTGAACACTTACTTTATGAAGAAACGTTTTGGAAATAATTTTATTTCATGCAGCACTTAAGCAAGAAAGGTAGAAAAAGACTTGCTGAAACAATCTGCTTTTGGATGGGGGTCTTTCAATCCTTAGTAATGTTTTATACATTTATTTGTGTTGAACACTATTTTCCTATCCAACAGTAGAGCTTGAGATAAGTCCAATAAGCCCATTTTCAGATAACTGCACTGAATTTTTATTGATAATGAAGTTTGAAATTAAATAAATTCCATTAAGTCAGCAGCACTGAAATTCTACTAGTTCTCAACCTCAAAGGAGAAAATTCTTCCAAGATGAAAAATGTTGGAGGTAAGCACAGTCTTTCCTGCAAAGCTTGAAAGTTTGACTAGCCTCACCTCTCAAAAACTAAACCCCCTCAGTATTACTTTCTGTTTATAATGCTGTAACAGTTATTAGCTAGAGGATCAGCTCACACATACATGCCCAACACGCTTAAAGACGAATAACACATAAAGTGTTTTTAAAGGAAAATTGTCAAAGTGCTGAAAACAGTAAGGAGAAAAGTGCTTTTCCTTTCAAAATCAATTTACATTGTCCCAGGATTTATAATTTATGCTTTCCTTTTTTTTTTTTTTTTTTTTTCAATTTTTTTGGAGCTGCTTTTAATGTTTACTGAATGCTCTTTCCCCCTACCCTCACTCTTAAAATTCGGCAGCAAGTTAGATTAGTATTTACTCTCCCCTGGAGAATGCTTGCTTCATATTTCCTTTTTAAGATAATGGAGGAACTCTTTGAAGTGAAGCATTTCATTGGAATTAAGTATTCTGTGGGGTGAAAGAATGATTTCAGCTAGTGAGAGGTGAAAAGGAAAAGATGTGGTTCTTTTTATTCCAACAATACTTTTTTTCTTTTTCCTTGATATTCCTAGTCTTTTTTTCTTGCTATTTGAAGCCTGACTGCAAACAGGTATTGGAGAAAAAACATTTCGATGTTCACACAAGACTTTGCTTCTTGATTCCAAGTCCAAAGAGATTTGAAAAGACGTTTAAACTCCAGACATTTCAGGGCTGACTTATCTTTAATACTTCTGTCACATTTCTCTACCTCTTCTATAGTGTTGACTGGTATTTAAATGGTGCTATTAGAGGATGTTATGCACTGCACTCCTGCAGTCATGTTTTACAAGTTTAATGAGGACCAGGCAGGATATATTTCTAATGTGGCCTCTTGTATTGAATGGAAGCTTCAATTTCTCTCTTAGTCCCAATATGAGATAAGTTTACAATGTGCTGAAACTAAGCAGTTCTTGCTGAGCTTGGACCCACTCCTCACAATGCTCAAGTGAGCTACAAAGCTATCTCAGTTTGGCATCTAGTACAGTTTTTTTTTTTTTTTTTCCTTATTCATTTTTAGAGCTTAGTTGTATTGCATTTATAGTATTATGGAGCTAGTTAAGAGAGAAATTTCCTGTTTATTGTTTGATAAAAGGATTTGACAAGTATGAATAAATTAGCATTTTGGTAAAAAGTTGGATTCAAATAAACAGAAAAACAACAACCAGAATTAAAGAAGTAAAATTTGTACAAGTATACCTTAGAATATAATACCAGTTACCAGTGAAGGGATTATTATCTCTATATGTCTCTCTGTAGATATGATGGCGGAATATGACAGCTACTTCTTAAGCTGCATTTATAAGGTAAATACATGTAACAAAACAAAACAAACAAAAAAAGGCAACAAACAAACAAAGTACTGAATATACCAGTTTGTGTACAAGAGGAAATTTGGACATTTTGACCTGCATACTCCTCTAGTTCATCTTTCTTGAAATTTATTTTTCATATTTGAAAGTTTTGAACAGCATAAAGCACACATCGCTGATGATCTAAAAATGAGAGCTAATCTTTCTGCTGTGATGTCATTTCCACTTTAAAAAGTGTGAAAGTTGTAGCTTTGAATCGGACAAGGTAAAAGCTGTTGTGCTGAACCTGGTTAAATGCAATGTGGCTCTTAGCAGAAGTGGAAGGAAACCAGCTGAAGCACTGTGAAAGTACAGTAGGATACTTCTCCAAACAGTACAATAATACATTTTTTTGGTAGTTAGGAGGGGAACTCATTTCTGTAAAATGAAACTAGAAACACAATATCTCAGTGATCTAATATTTGTTTTTATTCCTGAATGATTTTAAACTTTTAAATGCTAATATTAATGCCAGGGAAAAAAGAATTTTCTCTAAGACTTGAAAACATCTTCAATTGTTCTTATTCTCTGCACTTCTTTTACTGGAGACTTTTTAACAAGGAAAGCTTATCCACGCAGGAAAACAGCAAGCAATGACAAAGACATATGATATGACTGTTGGAAACGCTAACACATTCCTAAAAGAGTCACCCCCAATTTATGATGCTAAAGTCTATGTCCTTGTATTTGCTCCAGAGGTGAGGGAAGCACTAAAGAAGAAGGAACCTATTATTAAATACAAAGGCTATGTAGAAAGATGTTTATGTCTGTAAGAAACTTCCTTTCTTCACAGCTTGTCTTTCTGAAACTACTGAGCAATCATAGATACTGGTGCAAGGGAGGATTTTTTGCACAAAACTTATCTTAGAACCTCAACTAATTAGTCTGCATTAGCCCTGAAACATCTGGCTGGGTGTAGGCTTTGACTCACCTCATGGCAAGTGATGGAAGCAGGGAGAGAGTGTATCTCCAAAGTGCAAAGAAGGGCTACTGATACCAGCAAGTAGTCTGAAGCCCAGACCACTACAGAAGTAGTCTGTCCCAAAATGTGCATAAAATCATGGTTTGTATTTGAAGTGTGCTTACAGTGAGAAAGAAAAAAAAGAAAAAAAAGTTTTCCCCAGGGTTTTCCTATTGAATTCAAAGCTGTGATCATTTGTAGGGGTGCACATACCTAATTATCCCTGGTTTCTCTGTAATCCCTCCCCCCATGTGTGACGTGATTTTCCCTTCCCCTCCCTATCCCTGGATTGTTATCCCATTGGTTGGTGTTATGTGTCTCCCCGCCCCTCTCCCAAGGTTTGAAATTCCCTGGAAATCCTTTCCTCGTTCTCTTTTCCTCCCGGATCCCAGCCTGGAATAAACATCTACATATTCCGGAGGAGAAGCAGCCTTTCTTTCTTTCATCCTAGCTCGTGAAGGGCTCCCCTTACCTCCCCTTCACCATCGCTAGCTGGATTATTTTGGGAGGGACAAAGGGGAGTTACTTCAATCATTGATGTAGCATCCACAGTGCATCAGGCACTTTCAGATGCAGTGCCCTGAAATTTTTATTAAGAAGTCTAACTTTAGCAACATTGTCATTGAAACAATACTTATTTATAAGCAATAGTTTTGGGAATTTAAGTGAAGCAATAATGTTTCCTTAGGTTTTGAGCTTTGGAAATAGTGACTGTCAATATTCTTTGGAGTATTATTCCTCCTTGCTAACCACAGTGGGAGCTGGGTGGAGTGCATTGGAATTCCCAGGTCTCAGCACTCCTAAAATCATACCTTGCTTGGCTGTGATTTTGCTCATCTTTCAACTTCATCTTTTGGGGGAGTGTTACAAATAAATCCTTCATCTGATCTTCTGCTGGCACCTGTTTGTGCCTTATTAAGAATGGGCAAGTTTAAGGCAGGTGCATTTTCTTTCTTGGTAGTACATTAAAAGCAGAGATGTTAAAACTCTGAATTCAAGAAGTTTCTGTGGCTTCTCAGAAGACAGCGGGAGCAGTTTGGTGCTATTCTCACTCAGCTGATGATTTTGTGGGAAGTTTAGGGCTTTATTCTACTTTAAGGGAGACAGTGCTATTTTCTTAGAAAAAATGTAGCATATTATCTTGGTTTCAGCTATTTGCATTATTCTGTATTTAGTTTTTGAAAGGAAAATCCTCCTATAAACTATTGTTATAGAGGGGATTACTAAATTGCACTTTTTGTTGTTGTTGTTGTTGTTTTTAAACTTTGTATCCCTGAAAATCCCTGAAAAAGTGGTATAATACTGGTGAACAAGTAGTCACCTATTCTTCCTAAAAAAAAAATAGATGTAGATGACCATAGTACTTGAGATAAAAAGAATATGATTGAAAGAATAAACATCAATATTTAGATAGTTGGTTGTATTAATTTTTCTGGGGTTTTGGCCTGTCCTTTTTATATCTAGTTGGTACAAGACACTGTTTAAAGAAAGAATAGCTCTTTTTTGCTTTCTTTATCTAAAATAATATTGTGTTCAGTTATGCTGTATCTTCTTTATAGAAAGTAGAGATACATTGCCCATTTCAGATATTATAAATGTTCTGAACCCTCATTTTGGAACGCAACCAACTACAGACATACTAGAAATTTGTCTGCTAACCATTCAAATTTCAACTTCAGTTTTGTACTTGGCTTTATATTCTTGAGCAACAGCAGGGCCTTTGCTTTCTTTCTGAGCAAATGCCGGGTTCCTTTCTGCTGGTCCATCAGGAGGTTTGGAGAAAGCAACTCTGAGTGTCAGAAGTAATAAGATAGAGGAGTGGAGAACAAAATTTTGATGGTGATGGCTTGAATGTCATCTTCCATCTGACAACCAGGGAATGTGACTGTGTGAGAAACTAGGGTATAAGTTTAGTGAACTATGGCTGCAGAACTGTGAACCAAACCAGACAGATCTATTGTAAAATATTCAGAGGTTTATGTAAAAACATCATGTATTCTACATGCAAAATACATTTTAGGTCCAAAAGCACTAAGCAAGAGGGACCATTTCTTCTTAAATAAAAATGGAGTACCAGCTCAATTTAGAAAACAAATCCATTGCATGCTGCAGCAAATACAGTGACGTTCCTGGTGATATTATTGATGGTATACATCATTCAGGTTACTAGACATGAACAACTTCTATTTTCTTCTATTTTCTGATTAGAAGAACTTTCTCAATTCTCATTTTACTATTCTACCTCTGTTATACACTTCTAATTAATGTAGGCACTGTCATAAAAGAATGATCAAAATTTATTTTTCTGTTCAATAATAAACATACTGATTGGTGTAGTGTATATGTTTCTGTACAAGAATATAGCCTTCCTCTCTTTGTGTTTTTCTCTCAAATAAAATATAAAATATGGTTGAGTTTGTTATAAACACACTTAAGAAAATAAGAGGGACCTGAAAGAGGTTTTAGTGGAACATTCAGTAGCAGAAATATCCAATGAAATTGACTGCTGTAATGCTATAGAATTTAACAGAAATTCCTTGTCATTATAACGAGCTGATGTCCTGAATTCACAGCATGAATTGGCACGAACATTTTGATTCTTTCTATCACCTTTTACTACTGTTCATTGAGGTCTCAGCCTGTAGAAGAGGCCTTTTCTCCCTCTTTCCTCTCAGCTTTACACAAAGGAGATGCTAATAAATACAATAAAGGAATCTCTCAAGGCTTTCTTGCTACCATTTAGCACCTCACTCTTCAGAAGTGCATAGAGCACTGCATGGGGAAGTGAGTGCTTTGGTTCGACTTGTTCGTTGGTTTTTGGCTGTTTTGTTTTTTCCTCTTCTTCTTCAGCCTACCCTTTAAGGCTGCCCTTAAAAAGAAGCTGATGGCAATGGCAGTCCTCCTGATGAAATCTTCATTAGGGAATGGGTTGAGGCCATCCATCATTTCACAGGAATAACTGAAATGGTGTCTGGCAGCAACGGCTCTGGCACTCTGGAGCTGGACTGAAACTGCAGCCTCAGGGAAAAATGTACTCTCATCCTTTTTACCCAACAGCTCCCCCAGCCCCCCAGTTTCCACATAGCTCCATTAAGCAGCCAATTCACACAGAGGGGAGAGAGGTTTTATATGTAGTTGCACATCAACTCTCCTAGGCCTCTTAAGCATTTAAGTCATTTTTTTCTTTGGGAAAAAAGAAAAGCTCCAGATGTTTTGAGTTTTCTTCTCTGAAATGGGTGCATTGCAGACGGCTCCTGTGCCTTGCTGGGAAATGAGTAACCACCCAAGCAGTCCTCCTGCTCCTGCAGTGGTCATCTCTTGATAACCAAGGCATTGCAGGGTTTTTCATAAAAGGATCATCACCCCTGTTTTTCTTTTTTCTTTTTTTTTTTTTTTTTTTTCAAACAGAAATGTCAGAGGGGGTTTTCACGGCTTTTTATTTGGGCAGCGTATGAGATCTTTGTTAAACTCAACTCCACTTTCACTGCCAACTATCTTAGGGATCCCTGGGGCAGCTCGGTGCACTGTGGCTATGTCCACAATATGCAGATGTTGTGCAGTGTGGTTGAAGTCACTGCTCATGCATGCTTTGCTGTGTCGCAACGCACAGCAAATCCAGAGCATTGAGCCATGAATGTGTCACCCAGATGATTTGTGCAAAACAATAATTCCGGCATTTGTTGAGTTGGGATTTACATGTGGACATTTTGACTGTTTTTAAAGAACATATAGAGTATGATATTGAGTTTACCAAATATGTGCAATAGTTATAGGCACAGATTCCTCTCAGAAAACTTTCTGGATAAAAATTCTTGGAGTTCACAGAGGAGAATAGTTTCATAAGGCGTGTGTGGCTGGCTTTATGCAAAACCAGGACAGGCACGGGTAGAAAAACGAGTGTGGAAGTTGATATTTTATATGAGGTACTCTTTTAAAGAAAATAGTTTTATTTCTTTTACTAATCTTTTCATCAATACCTCAAAAAATGGTTGCTATTCAAGTCTGAATACTTGTTCCAGCACCAAAAGTTTTCTGTAGGTAAAACTGTGTTTTCATAGGAAGCATATTCATTTGGAGTAAACTTTTATTTTCCCCCCAAGAAAGAAGTCACTTGCTGTCATGCATTCTTATACATTTTGTAAAATTGCTTTCAGTTGCAGGTAGCCATTTTCCACAGCTTAACTTCTTTGATCATACTTACGGAAACATTTCAGGTGTTTTCCTCGAAATTAATAACAATTAACAATGACAAAATAAAATTCCACGCCACTGGAGTTTGTTATGTAGCCCTCAGGAAGGGAAGACACACCTTGGCTTTGCCTGAATCTCTATGAAATTAAACCTCTTTCATTTGACATAGCAATTACTTTAATTATAGCACTGGGGATTTGGATAGAAGCTGGTCTGCACAGCTCTGCCTCACACCCAGCAGTGTGCTAACTACAGCTTCAGCTGAGATACAGCCAGAGAGAAACTCAGCAGCTATAAAGTGACCTTCCTAATGATAATTCTTGTCCTCTGGGAGAAAAGAACTGGGTGAAGGAAGGAGGGAAAGTAAGTAAGGCTTGGAAATGTTACTCCATGTCTAGCTTAGAAATAAGGAGGAGGACTGTGCCTGGTGCTGAGCCATCCCTGCACTTTTCCTTACTCGGCAGTCAGACATCTGTCCTTTGCTTCTCCTTCAGCTCTCCTTGCTTTGTGCTGGCCAGGTGGCAAGGAGAGCTGCATGAAGAGGAATGAAAGATTGCTTGTGCAAAATGGTAATGGTGGCACTGGCATTGCATTCAGCTGTCTCCTGTTTCACCTTGGTGCAGGTTTCTCTTTCCTCTTCATTTTGACTGGTAGAGGAGAAAAGTGAAGTCTGACTGGTCACTGTCCATGTCTGCCATACATCCCTACCTTTCTCAAGCATGAAAATAGAAAGTGAGGATGTCAGTACTACTAAACCAGGAGGCCAAACAGTCCAAACTTGATACCGTGGAAGAAGGTGTGCACATTCACTGTGGTTTCTGGTGAATGCATGACAGCCACTCAGTTTGCCTCTGAAAGCAAGGTCCTTATTTTTTGGAGATGCAGGCTTCAGCCATCCTTTAGAAATGCAGAGCAGGTGGGAGCTTCACAGCCAATTTCCCCCACCTCACACTCCTTGCACTTCAGGGAGGGGAAGAAAGAATGCTTGTTCCTGCAGCAAATGACAGGTGTAATGCTCACAGTAGAAAATGAGGCTGGCAGACTGGTGTGATGGACTGTACCTGAAGTGTCTGGGATTTTATGTGGTATTTCTGTGTTATAAGGAATCCAAAAAGCAGCATATTTGAGGGCAAATTGCTGTTGTTACTGCCATTGGCTTCCCAAGATAGCAGCAGCCATGTTAGTGTGGACTCTGCCTTTTTCCCAATCATCTGCTGGCCTTTTTATCTGGCTGGAGATTGGTAGTGAGCGATGGATGTGCCCAGGACCTGATAGCATGGGTGGTTTTTGTGACAGTATGGTTATGAGCATGTGTTGCTGTGGCAAGTGGCATTAATCCTGCAGTTTCTGCCACTCAATGTCAGGAACAAAATTGCATGAAGACTGTAGTATGATTGAAATTGTCAGGAACATTTAAATTAAAGAATCACTGTGCTCCCAGGCTGTAAAATTAAATGTTACTACTCACTGAAGTAATTGAGTTGAAATGGCTTGCAAGAAAGCACTCCAGGAATTGTCATTTGGATGAAGTGTTGTCTGTGCTCAAGCTTCCCACTTTCTGAATGGGGAAGCCAGCCGTGTGCTTCCAGAATGTCCATCAGGAGTGATGCAGGAGCCAGTGAGGCTCACTGCAGTAAGACTGCACTGCTGGGCCCAACCTCACCTAAGACATGTCACAGTCAATGGGAGGGAGGGATGTAAGGATGAACAATTTCACATGTTGAAGCTCTGTGTGCAAATGAATTTGAGTTGCATGGTGAATTTGGCTGCATTTGGTGAATCTGAATTTTGGAAAAATGAATTTGGCTGCATGGGTGCCAATCAATGGGGATGCACATACAGAGGTAACCTGAATGTTCGTGCAATGCAGCCATCCACAGTGCAGGTGTATCATAGAGTGGAGTCAAAAAAGAATGCTGCACAGTTATCTGCAGCAGCATTCTTAACACATATAAGGGAATGCCCTTATACACATTTGTAACACATCTTTTTTTTTTCTTACAGCTGGGGGAATTTTCTCGATCTCTTATCTTCCTTTATGACAAAAGGCATATAGAACTATAGTTTGTCTTTGAGGACCTTATCTTTCTATTTGGTTTAGCAGCTATTAGGTTAAAAATATATAAACACAAACAGCATGTTTGGTCATGGCACCAAGCCTGCCAGAGTTCAGATGTTTGGATAGTGCTCTCAGACAAGTGGTGTCTTTTTTGGGGTTGTTCTGTGCAGGGCCAGGAGCTAGATTTCATGGTTCTTGTGAATCCCTTCCAACTCAGGATATTCTATGATCCTATGCTTGCTTAATTTCCCTAGGAACTTTGATAAAGCAGCCACTATTTACTGATAGGAGATGGGAATGAAGTATACTTTTGTTTTTCTAGTAATTTTTCAAATATGGTAAGGTAAAAGAAGAACACTGAAATGAAAGTGAATAATAAGTGTGTGTGTGTATGTGTGTGTGTGTGCGCGCGCGCGCACATGTGGAGTGGAGCGCACATTGACAGAGGATGCCATTCCCATTGCATTGTTCCCCAATTCTCAATGGCATCCAAGTAGAAAAAAAAATGCTTGCTCTGAACTGTAGGTTGCCTGAAAATATATAGAAAATCAGTAGAGTAGTTGTTAAGAGCTTAGCCAAACAGGAGCAATTGCTCCATCCGCTTGAGAAATGAAGCAATAGTCAGATGAAAAAAGAATGATGTAGGGCATAGCTAATTGCTCAGCTAATCAGGCTGCAGGGCAGCTCACAAATGGAGGAAGCCTTGAACAGACACAAGACTGAAAGCAAGTGAAAAAAGCATTGCAGTCACCTTGTGGAAAACAACACACTTCCACTTACCTTGTTTTAGGTAAGCAGGAGTAGTTTGGGAGTGGTATTTTTCTTCCCATTTCATATCTGCCCAAAGTGCTTATCTGTCTTTATCTTGGAGCATTGTTTTCTCTGTGCTCCAAGCCCTAAGTAACAGTGAATCTGCCCTTCTAACTTGTGTTGAAGTATTATATTGCAACCTATCTAAAATCAGGTTTGAAAATGAGGCATACTGTCTCAAACAGTTTTCTCCCACCAGTTACACTGAGGAGACTTAAATGTTCTTGCTAGCCAAAGGAGAGTATAGTGTACAAATTATGCCTCAAAATTGTTTGTGGAGATTGTCTCTGGTACCTTTTATTCCTCTTAACTAGATGGCTCTGTGCTCTCAGTTAAGCAGCAGTCATTGATGAAGAGAAAAACCTTTTCTCTTGTTTTGTAAATGCCTTGAAAAATTAGGGGTGAGACTGAAATGCTTGCTGCTTTATGCTGCTCCAGTGATGTAAAGCAGCTGCTAACTCACTGTAACCATTTGCCTGCACTGGATTTACAATGGTTTGCATCCCTGTGATGATGCAAGGCAGCTGGAAAAGACCAGTGAATCTGTTCCTTTAAAAGAAATAAAATACTTTGATAATTAAAAGTACAATGCTACTTTTATCTCTTTGATGCTTGTTTTTTCTTCAACTCCCTGTTTATAAAGACCAGATTGTCCTCGTGATTGCCATAATCTGAAATTAAAAGGAATGTTTATGGAAAAGGGTTCTCAAACTGACAAAGGAAAACAGATTTAAGGCCTGGGAGACATGTGAGGAATATAAACCTTTAGGTGAGAAACATGTTTAAATTAGGATGGAAACCTATTTAACTCTTGCCACTGGCCCAAGCTCACCCATATTAAACAGGTATTCTGTTCATACTCTCTCTTTGCCAGCAGTTGTTTAATACCATTTGCTATTATTAAAATCCCTTTATTTCCACCAAATCTGTGCAACTCCATAAGCAGCCAGGATGGTAATCAAGGGCCTAATCCCTCTGAATTTGTTTAGAGCTCATTGCATCTCCTGCACTGAGGTTGCATTCCCTTTGAGCCTTCTTGCAAGATCCATCCTCACAGGACAGCAGGGCCTGCCTGGGTAGAATCGTGGCTTTCTTAGTCAGCATATGTATCTCTATGCATAGAGGTCATGGTGAGAAAGTTCATCTATTTTGACTTTTTTTTTTCTTTCCTATGAACTGCTCAGCCTTCCTTTGAGATAAATGCACTGGATTTGGGGAGGTTTGGCATTTGAGGAAGAGGTGAATAAATTTCTCTCCCTTTACTTATGCAGCCTGTTTTTGTATACTGTAAGAGAGGAGGAGATAGAGCTAAGGCAGGCCAACATATAATTTCATATGGCCACGGATGAATGAAAATATAAACATTTTCTCCTTGATTTTAAAAACATGCCTAATAATCCTGTTTGCTAGTGAGACATGGTGACGGTGGAGCACATACTGAGAACGTATCGGGAAAGACAAACCAAAGTGAGCTGCTGTTTAACAGAAAAGCCTAAAAATATGCCAAAAGGGGAGGCAGTCATGTTGTGTAGCTGCGCAGAGAGGTTTGTGTTGTTTTGTTTTCCTGCTGGTGTGGTTTTGCTCCTTGGTTTGCCTGGAAGGGGAGTTGGAATGTGCTGTGATGGGCTGCCCTCCGTGCTGGCGTCTCTGCACAGGAGCGCCTAGCAGCGGGTCTGGCGTAGGGTGATTGATCCCTCCATTTAGGAGGCATAATGCCTTCTGAAGAAACCAGCAGATCAAAGACTTTAATGATTGACAGAGATTTATGCTGCTTTTGTTTTTAATTCCTTGACTCGTGACACTTTAAGATGGGACTTTAGAAAAGAAAGATGCCGTATCCTAGGGTTACGCCTCCTTCCATAACAGGGAAAACTGAAGGAGCTGTGGAGACTGATATCCAGATTTCAGATATATTAGTTTTTATTTAAATCTGAGGTTCAGAAGTTTGTGGGCATGCTGTTTCTGTTATTAAATCATTATGCACCTACCTGGGGGGAAAAAAGCCAACAATCTTACCAGGAGTGCCTCTATAAACATTTCTTACTCTCCATAGTGTAAGGCTTGTATATTAAAAATTCTTGGAATAGCTGACCTCAACAGGTGTTTTATTTGAGCAAACAAAACAATAAATAGCAATATAATCCCTGTGGAGCTGGCATTAGGCTTTGTGGGAAATGCATAATTTCCTTTACTAAATGTAGGAAGCTGCACAAATTTAATTTCTTCATTTTTGTCATTAATACCAAACCATTCTGGAGCCCTTTTCTCCTTGAGGCAGAAATCCAAAGCCTGTTGCACAGAGCTACATGGAGGGATTTTCTGAGCTTTGTGTTAAGTTTTTCTCTCCTTTGTCAGTGCAGGTACCCTTGGGGGTATGTGCCAGCCAGGGCACAGTAGGGATGGGAGCATCCCAGCATCCCTTTTGCCCTCGAGAGGCTGTTACACCATGGTGCTCACAGGGAACGGGAAGCGCTCTCTCCTCTCAGGGGCGCCGGATGTGCTGCTCTGCTGGCAGTCCCTGCAGTGCTCCATAAAGCAATTACTGTACTTTTGGCTTCTTGCTTCTGGAAGGCCTCATAATTTAAGGGCTGGTTTGTTTGTTTGTTTTAATCTAAACCATATGTAGGTTGCAGTTTTAGTGGCTGGTTTTGACATGTTCTGGAAGGATGCTGTCAACTTAAAAGATGTGCTTTGCTGAAAACATTTTGTCGTTTCTCCGTGCGGCAGAAACTGTGGTGTTGTCCTGGCATCTCCAAAGACAGGGACAGTGGATTTCTTAAACCATTGCCACTGCCATGACAGGCAATAAAAGGTCCAGGCAGGACCCAGTGTCATAATGTAGTCTTGCAATTTTCTAGCCCAGCTTTTCATTTTAATGGCAAACAAAGACAAGTCATGAAGAAACTTTACATCTGAAATTTATCTTAATTTAGGCTATATTCTATGTACTGCATAAAGCAGTGATGACTTGAATTTTTGTTTTCCCATATATATGAATAAGCTTTACTGTTATATTAGTAAAAGCTGCTGTTAGTCTTGCATTGTGATGACAAAACTGGTGTAAAGGGATGTAATCTCAAGGTTAGGTAGGCCAGTAACCTCACCCAGGATGGCAAATGCTGCCTTTTTATGCTTATCATAAAGCCTGAGGTCCTACCCATTAATAGAGGATGTCTGATCTGTGGAAGCCAGTATAAAAGCCCATCACTATATTTTATCATTCCCATAAAGTTCATGAATTAAGGTCCACATTTTAAGCATCATTTACTGTTAAGTCCTCTATTAACTATTTAGGTATTTTCAGAAAGAAAGTGCTCTTTTAGTAGTTCTCAGGGGATTGAAACTATGCTTAACTTTTCACTTGTGAACTCTGTTCAGCTTGCTAGGTACATAAATCTGTTCCTAGCTTTGCACACATTTTCATAAGAAGATTTCAACTCATTTTGGTCCTTTATGTGTTGGCAAACTAAAACATTTTTTTAAAACCATGTGACCATGGAAGTTTAATGGTCCTAATATAGCTACAAGTTTGACAGGTTAAAAAATGAAAAAAAAAAAACCTACTAAAGAAACAAACAAAAAAAAAGTATTTTTTTTTAATAGAGTGGGCACAAGTGTAGAAGAGTTAAAATGCAAACCTAAACCCAGAGGATTGCATTTTCAAAAGTAATTCAAAAGAACATTTAGTATATGCTGATGTTGGTTAATCTTCCTTAGATTTAGGTAGTCTTTTACCCTATGAGTTTAGTGATATGCACTCTATTGTTTCTCTAGCCTTTTATCTTGGGATTTACAAACAAGTTTTGTGCTTTCGCTTGTGCACAACCCATCACATTCAGCATAATTTGGCGTTGAACCTGCTTGGACAAATTAATGTTTGTTCTCTGTGGTTTTTCAATTGTTTGTTATTTGGTAAATTGACCAACTACCGCAATGAAGTTGGACCAAAGCGTAGCTACTTTGTATAAAAAATGTGGGAAGTCTTTCACTTCCAGATTTACTTATCCATAGGTTATTTAGGGTAAAAGATAAGGAAAAACCTTCCCTGATAATTTTGGTTCTGTTGCAGCTTGAGGTTTTCTAATAACTATAGTAAGTTTAATTAGTAAAATGTTTGGCTGATTAAGGCATCATTGACTTATATATTTGAAAAAGCTGAAAGAGAAATACTTTTTTGTTTGTTTGTTTGGATTTGCTTCTTTGATGAGGTTTTTTGTTGTTGGCTTGATTTTGGTTGGTTTTTGTTGAGGTTTTTTGTGGTTTGGAAATTTTTTTCTGCTTGCTGTTGTTTGTTTTAGAAATACAGGTTCTGCTTTTTCTGTCTTTTCAGGCCATATTTGCACATTAGGTGTTGCTCATGAAAATGAGCTGCTCATTTGCCACACTCTGAGCCTTACATTCGTCCTTTTAATGTCATCTGGCAAGGAAAGGCCAGATGCTTGAAACCACAGGGGATTGCAGGGGAGAGTACTGAGATCTGTATGAGGATGAGATCTGAAGGGATGGTACCATTTTCAGCTGCCATAGGCAGCTTCTAGGGTCAAGCTGGAACTCAGGAGTAAAAGCAAGAACAACTCAAACTCTGAACCAAAAATTCTTGGTCTGACCTTAGATACCAAAGTTAAATTTAGTCTAGTCATTTAGAACAGCTTCTTCCTCTCATTTCCTTCTCTAAAAGGGTAATAATAGGCAGTGCATAGAAAAAGCTTTTAAAATCAGACACAGTCCTCAGACTGGGGTCTGCAATTCACACGGTCTTTGCCTGGATGTGGATCTTGGAACCAGGGTCAGATGCTAAAGCAGGGCAATTTTGGATTACTGCTGTTCAGATCCCTTATGACAACAGCTCAAGTTAAAAAAAATCTCTTAAATGTCTCTCACATAAGTGGGAGGGAAATTCTATGTGATGAGGCAACTAATTGCAACTCCAAAGCCAGATACTCTAAATACTGCACATAAATATTAATACCTGATTTGTAAGCCTAAAAATTTAGTAAATGCTTTTCTTTCCACGGTGTGCAGTCTGGACAACACCTGGAAACCATTCAGGGTTTTTTTTGGTTTTTTTTGTTTTTTTGGTTTTTTGGTTTTTTTTTTTTTTTTTTTGTTTTTTTTTTTTTTTTGTTTTTTTTTTTTTTTTGTTTTTTTTTTTTTTTTGTTTTTTTTTTTTTTTTGTTTTTTTTTTTTTTTTGTTTTTTTTTTTTTTTTGTTTTTTGGGTTTTTTTGTTTTTTGGCGGTTTTTTGTTTGTTTTTTGTTTTTGTTTTTTTTTTCTGGAAAGAACTTCCCACATTATGGGTCAAAGCATAATTAATGAAGAAAGCAAATAATTCAGATGGTTCTCAAAAGCTGGTTTGAAAAACAGAAAATATTTCATGCTTGAAGGCACTGTGTTTTAAATCAAGCAAGTCTTTTTCCCAGAACCAGAGTAGGATATACGAAGCCATGTGCATAGTGCACATCCAAACCTCCATGATGTGGGCATGCAGACATTTGAGCTCATACCTCTGCCTTTGTGTGCAGTTCAGTCACTATAGCAAGTAGCTTTAAGTACAATCATGTGCTTCCAGCTCCAAATGCCCAGTATTATTCAATGATTTGGGATGCAGAATAGAAAGTTTTGATTTGTAGTTTTAAAATAATTCTGGCCGAGATCTTCTTTCCAGATGGGAACTTACTGTATAAAAATACTGGCCCATACTCTAAAATGAATAAGATTACCATTACACTCTTAAGGTGCACTTGATCACACTGCAGGAGAGACACTTAATTGTACTGCTTGGATGTAACACAGTTGTGTTACTTTCCAAGAGAACAAAAGCTTAGACTAAATAAATGAAGCAACTTGATTAGACTGTGATAGAAGGTTGGCATTCTATTTAAAGTTTGCAAAATACAAGATAGTAAAGTTCAGATTCTCTTAATTATAGGACAAGGAAAGCCCTGAGTTTTCAGCACAATACAACTTTTATGGTGTGATTTCAAGGTGGAAGCTTGAGTTCTGTTTGACTCAGCAAGAGAATGGATTCCACAGTGACCCCTTCCCTTTTGTTGCAATTAAATGATCCAATAGAAAGAGTAAGATGGATTTAGGAGGGAAAGCCAAATCACTTCAAGAATGAAAAGCTGCTGAAAATGCTGCTTTTTTTTTTTTTTTCCTGCTGGGCACTGTTTTCCTGTTCAGATGGAAAAACTGGCTATCAGTTATGTTTTGAAAAGCTTAGAGGTCTGCTTTCCTTCTTTTTATTGTCTTCATGCAAATATCAATCACTTCCCCAAAGAACTGGCCAGATGAAGCTGGTACAGCCTTTTTCTTACTGGGTTTGTTTTCAGGAAAAAGTAGGGATTTGCCACTGCTCTGTCTCTTGCAGCATTTGACATGGAGGCAGACACCTCCTTTGCCCACAGTGCTGATGGCCATGAACCAGCAGTGCCTGGCCCCAAGTCTGGCTGGGAAGCAGTTGAGGACTGTGGTCCTGGAGGGCATATGCAGAGGGTGGTACACCTGTGTATGCTCCTGTGGCAGTCAGCAGGCAAGTTTTCGTGCTCTCCTCACTTGGCATGCATTAGGTATCCCCAGCTGAACATATGGAGCCAGAACCACGTGCCAGGGGTGGTGTGTTTTGTAGAGCTGGGGTAGTACTCTTCAACTAAGCTTTGAAAGTTACTTTTTCTTTTTTCTGGTAATAAAACCATCTCAGTTTGCACACTATCAAAGCATCTTTTGCTTTAACCACATTGCCTTGTTTTTGTCACACTGTAATCTTTCCTCATAATGTTGCTTTCTTTGAGTTTGTTTGATGTAGACAGGAACTCCCACGCAGAACCCCGCCCCCTCTTTTTCTGTAATTAATTCTGTGATCTTTATTGTGAATATCTCTTGTTGAATCTTTCAAACCCATTCTGAAATAGATAATCTTTTCACCAGTTTGGCATTGTACTTTCCTCTATTGCTTTCAAAAATGTTTAGAGGAGAAAAGGGAACAATTTCCCCCTCTCAGGGAGACAATCCATTTGTTGCTTTGGGGAATAGTTTGAAATAAACAGATAGAGTTTGCACATAGAATTTAATGAGCTAAATAATAGCCCCAAGACTGTTTCTTTCAGTTTTTGTCCAGCACAAAGATTATGGTGAATCTTGTGAAATTTCTAGAGTAGTCACTATTTCCATAGTTCTTACTCGCACTTAATTTTTGGTTGGTTGCTGACATTTTTTCTTCTGTTTTTCACATACCAAAGGCCACGCAGTAGGTGGCCCAATGGAAGTTTACTTAGAAACAAATCCTTCAGCTGAAGAAATCAGACTGATGCAGCTAGTGTTGATAAGACTTTTGTCCTTTGCCCTGGGGTTGGTGAGACCTGTAGATATGAGACGTGCAGTTGTGACCCTCCAGACTGAGGAGAAGGCAGAACATACCGTTTCTAGATTAAAGGGGGGAGATTGGTTTAAAGTACCATTTGCAATCACTTGATGTGCAAAGTGGCAGGCTGCTGGCTGCGAAGGATTGAGCACTGACTACCCTGATGCAGCTGAAGAAAGATGGAATTTTGTTGAATGTCAGAAAGGCACTGTCTTCTGATCATCAAGATCGGCACTGTGTATCTGCTGGAGAATGTGTCATAAACATTTATGGGGTGTCCACAAGTTTTCTGAGGACTTGGGCTGTTTGTTCTGGTACCACTTTGGAGGTACAAAATCCAGCCCTTCAGTGATCAGGGCAGGAGGACATTTTGGCATGCATGACCTTATCCAGCTAGTGGTAGTGAAAACACCCACCTAAATGCTGAGTCCTGTGCTTTGGGTTCAGAAAAGTGACACCCAAGCAAACAAAGTCTACTTGGCATGGTTTGGTGGGTGGCTTGAGAGATAAACATGCATTGTTTTTTGCCTCTGAAGATGGTTTGTTTTTGTTGATGGAGAAAATTGAATTACATTCTAACAAAGACTCAGCGATAGCTGAGGTTTCTGTGCTGGGGGGGGGAGGGTTAGTACAGTATGCTTGTACATTTTTCTTTTCTGTTCAGAATATTAGTGTTATTGTGGCTCTTTGTTTCTTACTTTCAATGAAAGAGGTTGACGGAGAGGTTAGATACCAGTTCTGCCTCAGTGATTCATTAAAGCAGAGCTGGAGGAAGGGAAGTCGCCCTGTTCAAAGGTGTGGGGAGTGTTTTATTGTTCTGCACGGTGCTGTGAATGCCAACGATTTTGCAGCTGTGAAAAGGGCTCTTAATGAGTTTCAGCATTTTAATGTACTTCAAGTTCCCAATTGTACAAATTTAAGAAGCTTAGCAATTCAGTATCTCCTGAATAATAGCATTTATTTTATACGCTGAATACACTTGGGGAAATCTCAACAATATTGCAGGAAGTCTTGGTAATATTGTGGCTCCTTCCCGATGTAATAGCTTTAGAGGACCTAATTGACTTGAACAGTGGAATTGGTCCTTTAAAAAACATGCACACACAATTTTTGATTAATGAGCCCCATAATAAATCATTAATCTTTTTTGGCTCAGAAATTGTCTGAATAGTTTTCAGAGTAGAAGTTGTGTATGTGTTCCTAAACTGTCTTTGTGATACAGTGCTGCATTTCAAATCTATCATCTTCAATTAACAAAAAAAATAATCTACCATAATTTAATTTTAGAAAAACTTGTCTAAACTATGAACTACTTGGTTACTAAGAGGCCTGTGAAGAAATATCTAGAAAGGAGTACTTCCTCTTAGAATAATAAAAGCACTGTAAAATGACCGTGTAATAAGCGCCCTTCTTCCTGAAGGATCCTAAAGTGCTTTTACACATTTTCTGTAGTCAATGTGGGTTATTCACCCATCATTGAATAAAACCAGTCTTTACTGACTGTGCTAAACAACACTTTTTATAGGAAGGAAATCACAAATAACTCTTGCATTTGAAACTCTGGGGAGAATTTGAGGTAGGCAGATTGTAATTGCCCAATTTGGAAATGGGCCAGAAGACTGTGATTAATATACCCAGGCTGCACTTTAATTGTCCCATAGCACTCAGGACCTTGGTTTCAAGTGGGCTTTGTCTCTGAATAGTATTTCTTTTTATTCATGTCAATTTTGGAGCTTATAGAAGGGATAGCAAGTTTAGTAGAATTGAAAAGTGGGAAAAATTGTTACTTACATGGGGATTAGCAACACTGGGACAGTACAACACAATTTTCTAGGTGTATCACAAGTGGCAGAAGCTGGTTGTGTATTTTTTTTTTTCCTTCTTGTTTCACTGCATGACCTGTGATTTGCTTGACTACCTCAAAATATTTTTTTCTCATACTTGACTATTTTGAACTCTTTAAATATTTTTATTTAAGGTCTTGAAATTAATAGCATGGTGAATGCAAATAGCTCTACTCCTTAGCTATTCACTTTCTCAGGGAATTGCTCTATCTTTTGAAACAATGCAATATCTCAAGAACCTGTGGAAGGCAGCCTAGCGAGTTAAGTTGATTGATCTTTAAAGATAGGGTCATGTAACTCGAAACTGTTTCCCATAAAAACCAAACAAGCTGCAGAGGTTGTTGATGCTTTTCTCAGCAGAGCCAGCCTCATCCGCTCCCTGGCGTGGAACGGCTGGGAAACCTCTGAGTGTCAGATCCCATCCTGAGGCTGCTGGATGTGCAGTCCGTCTGTGGCAGTCACCGATCTGCAGGTCCACAACTGAGTCAACATCAGACTGAGACATTGCTCAGTGGGATCCAGTGGTTATTTATTTTCTCTTGGAGAACCTGAGCATTTTAAGGGGTTTTTTGGAAGATTCAGGGGTTTGTGATCAACTCCATATTTAGCACATAGATGTGAGGGGTTTTGTGATTTGGGTTTCTTTTTTTTTTTTTT
>VWZN01022287.1:0-25272 GCA_013396955.1 Regulus satrapa | reverse complement strand
TTTTTTTTTTTTTTTAAAGTGGTCCACAGAGTACATGTGACGTTAGCTTGATCTGTTGACAAAGTTGAGCTGAACACAGATTTCTCAGGACTGCGTAATATCAGGTTTGGTCCCTTAGGTTTAAAGTGTTATCACAGCTAGTAAAGAAAACTCACACATCCACAGCAGTATGTTTTACCATGTGCCACCAGGAATTGCTGTAGTCATGACAGGAACCTCACAAACTTTGGAATTTCACAGGTGTCTTTTCCATCTTACCTCCTTTAGAAACAACTAATTTTACCTCCACAAAGAATGGTTGAGGGGTTTTTTTGTTGTTGTTGTTTTTGTTTAGTTTTCTTGGGTTTTGTTTGGTTTTTAGTTTGTTTGTTTAGGTTTTTTAGTTGGTTGAGGATTTTTTGGGATTTTTTTTTTGGTTGGTTTTCTTTTTCATTTGGCTGGTTGATTAGATTTTTTTGTTTTGTTTTTATTTATATCATCAATTTATGATATCAGTATCAGCAAGGATGAGAACTGGCATAACAAGTGCAACTCAGATAAAGCACTCCTAAATGACATGATAAAATGCCTTGCTCTCATTCTATTTTTTTTTTTTTGCATTAGTGATGTAATATTAGAGAGCTGAGAGTTTAACATGTTACACTTTTAAGCCTTCAGCTTTTCTTTTCACTAAAACTGTTCTGAAAACAAGTTATGAATGCAGCACTTTAGAGAGGCAATCCAGAAGCCTAAAGTCGTCAGTAATTCAAATTCTCTTCTGTAATGCTCTTTTTTCATTATAAAAAAAGGATTCTTAATCTGGAATTAAGTTATATAATAGTTTAGGTTGGAAGGGACCTTAAAGATCATCTAGTTCCAACCCTCCTGCCTATGTGCAGGGACACCTCCCACTAGTCCTGGTTGCTTGGAACTCCCCCCTCAGGACCCCAACCTGGCCTTGAACAGTCAGGGATGGGGCATCCAGAACTTCTCAGGGCAACCTGTTCCAGTGTCTCACTACCCTTACAGTAAATAATTTCTTCCTGGTATCTACTCTATTCCTACCCTCTTTCAGTTTGAACCCATCCCCCCTTGTCCTGATGACTCAGATAATTTAAGGACTAACACAAGAACAAGGTCCAGCTTTCAGCTTCTTAGGAGGAGACCAGTCCACTCCGTCTATACCCTGCAGCAGATTTCCATTTGTCTTAATTCTGAGACATCCTCTACATCCAAAATGCCTGACTGCAATTCCTTTCCAGTCTGGGACTAAAGGAACTGCTTGCATCTTGTCTCACAGTTTTAATACTGCAGAATTTCTTAGAGTTGCTGATGATTTATAAGTGAGAGAGAGAATAATAACACCCTTCATTTGTTGGACTGATGCAGCCATCACTTTTTATATGAACAGTTTATATACATATACAAGTCAATGTAAAATATGATTACATGCAGATACATTTTATCCCACACAAGCAGACCAACAGCTTAACACATTAAGTGCCTGTGCATGGGAATACGTACTTTTCATACACAGTCACTTACACTTATGATGCATAATTGCAAGTGCACATCTTTTTTTTTTTTTTTTTTAATCTGGATGTAGTTTTTTTATGATTTTACACATAGGCATATTTTTAGCCAGACCTTCCAAACTGAAAGCATATGGAATGCACTTTTATATGTATATTTTGGTTTTTTGTAGGTAACATAGCACTATACTTATGTACTTACTCAAACACATTATTCTATCATTGATGAAGAGAGGCTATTTACAAGAGCATGTCGTGACAGGACAAAGGGAAATGGCTTAAATCTGAGAGAATAGATTTAGATTATATATTGAGAAGAAATTTTTCACCATGAGGGCGGCAAGGCAGAGGAAGAGGTTGCCCAGAGAAGCTGTGAATATCTCATCCCTGAAAGTATTCAAGGCCAGTCTGGATGGAGCTCTGAGGAACCTGATCTAGTAGAAGGCATTCCTGCCCAGAGGGAGGGGATTGAAATTAGAAGACCTTTAAGATTCCTTCCAATCCAGGCTATTCTATGATTCCCATGCATATATACACACACAGGGTCTCATACACATACATATATACCTTACCCACAGCTGAAATACTGTATAGACATAAGAACAGATATGCATGAACCTCAGAGAACTTAATATTGGAATGATAGTGCATTTTCTCACAGGCCAGTTTTGTACAACATAGTAAGTCATTGACATGTGAGCAGTCACAGCCAAACAAGTCCAGATTTCTGGAAACAAAAGGAAAAATGGAGTTACAGGGCTTGGACCATTTCCTTCTTCCATTTCTCCTTCTTGCAGGGGCTTGTCATGTGCACTCAGACTTCGGGATTGTGCTGTGTTTGAATTCAACTTGCAGTTATCTTTCAATCTCTTCTGCACTGTTCTATTGTATCATCCTGTGCCATCCTTGTACAGTTTGCCTCCTGGTCTCTGGGTTACAAAGGCAATGAGCTTCATGCAGCAGCACCTCTGAGCTTGTCCTTCCTACCCTGAACAGGCCTGTGCTGCACAGCTCCTGTCCTGCCACCCCAATCCTGATGCATCTCACCAGCTGACAACTGAATCTGTTATTTCATCTTGGTTGCCAGATACCTTTGCTTAATGGCTTTCTCAAAACCCTGTTTCTGCCACAAGAACAGCACATGTGCCCTTTCAAACCAGTCTCTTGAGCAGAGGGAAATTATTTTCCCTCTCCAGAGTAGGACTAGGTTACAGCTGCTCATGGCTGAAAAAAATTTGCTTTTTAATTCTGTCTTGACCTTTCATAGGTGGATAGAACTGGCCATGTTGTCCACCTTGCTATACCTATTCTAATTTCAGAGTGGTTTTCTGCTTCCTTCTGCAGATAATTGTTGACTTTGTCTTTTTCTTTGTGAATATGCATCTGGAAAAATTCATTGGTTTGGAAAACTTGAGTCTGTATTCATTGCTGAGAAAACAGCATTCTTCTAGCTGATATGAAATGAGAAAGGAACTAATGAACGGTTTGTAGGAAAACTCATTAAAAACTTGTGCTTACCTTGGTTTTTAGATGTAAGAGAGTTCATAGACTACTTTTTGGCTCACTGCTTCCCTCCACTGCCATCTTGTACTATGTTCTTTGTAGATGGAAAAGTACAATAAAATCCCCTTTCCTCTGCTTTCATCAAGTGGTAAGAACCATTTTTTTCATACTGCTGTCTCTATCCTTCCTTTTCCCCAGTATTGTAGACATATGAGTGCTTCCTATTCTCTCCTGATTTTCCCCAGAGCTCTAGGTAATGCACTGAACCTCACACAGATCCCTATTTTCTGCTCACACAAAGCATAATATACCCTTAAATAATGCTTCCAACCCCAGTGATACTTGGTTTCTGTGTCAGGGAAGGTAAGCTGTGACACTTTGCTCATCTTATTCTCCCAAGCAGGCTATGAGGAACTACAGACACCTGGCCGCTCTTCCCTAGCTGCTGTGGGTTATTGATTTGTTTCCTGTCATTGCTGTGCTTTCCCTGTTCATTAGTTGTAGCCTCTGCAGTGGCCCTGGAGCTGGCCACAGCCCCAGGTTAGCTGAGGGCAGAGCAGGGGGGGAAGAGGTCCCACACAACCCAGTCCCCCCTTCAGCAACCTGCTCTCTAGGCTCTGCTTTCTTGTCAATGACTGCAGCTGGGGAGCAGTGGACTTCCCTGGCAGGAAAAATCTAGATGGACAGTGGCAGCACTGGACACCATGGGACCGTCCATGCCTGCTCAGTTTGGCAAAGAGGCAGGATTTTAACCCCATCATTAACCCTTGCTTGTTTCTTTCCTGGTGTTGGTCCCTAATCTCAACTTCATTTACCAGGGCAGTCTCATCACATAGAGCAAGACCTGCTCTGATGGGTGCTGAGGAAGGCATAGACAACTCTGCAGTTCAGGACTGTGTCATGCAATAAAGATTTAGCAGTGTTAATTACAGCAACTAAACCCTGCCCTGCCTTTTTTTTTTTTCAATTTTAGTATGTCATGCTTTAAATAAATGAAAGTTTCATTTTCCTCCCTTATTCATAATATTTTCATCATTTTATCTGTGGGAGTGGAAGCTGATTATTTCAAGGTCTTCTTGCTAATCTTCTGCTGGGACCTGCTGACTCAGCTTTGGAAATTCCACAAAAAGGGAAAATGTGGTAGTGTTGCATCTGTCGTTCTTCTGAGTGATACCCATCTCTTGTCACATTTGAAATATGACTTGGTTGTCTTTTTATATCTGATGCATTGAGATATATATACATATATTTCTGCAGTGTGTATTTTGTGAGCTGAGCTTGATCTTAAATGGAAATTGTATTTTTGTCTGTGTTAAATACAGATTTCTCAAAATAAAGCTGTCAAGGCAGTGTTTTATGATGGATTTTGGTTTCCTTAAGCAGTGTCTATGTAGATTTTTTTTTCCTTAGGTTTCAGTACTAGTTAAAAGTATCCAGACTTCCTGAAAATTGATGCATCCTCAAGGACTAGTAGGTTTCTATTTCTGGCATGTGCATCAAGATGAATAACTGTTCTCTAGCAGTTTGTATGGACTCTGGCTAAGTCGGCCTCAACCTTTATCCCAACAGGAATTCCCAGACTAGAAAATTCTGACTTCATTTATGGTTTATAGGAAGTAACACAAAACATGACAAAAGAAAGCCTCCCGTTTTCTTCACAGGCAATCACATGGGACCTGTGCACTGCTTGAATTCGCCTTTGAGTCAGTAGGTCAAATATTAAAAAGCCTTTTACTGTCCCAAAAAGTCCTCTTAAAGCTTTTAATGCTGTCCCAGTGCTGATAATTTACTACTGTTAATAGCTATGGTCTTTTTCTAGTCCAAGTGTGGACAGTTAAATGTTAAGTCTTTGAATTTTAAACGAAGAAATCTGAGTTTCCTTAGATTCCTCAGACTTAGTCCCAAACCTAGAGAAGCTTCTCAAGAGAAACACAAGAGTTCCTACTGATTTAGAGGTGGATGCAACGATGATAATAATTTAACCCAATGTGAAAATCTGTTTTTTCTTTATATTTCTGGCAACTTTGAAATTAAATATTAAAGGAAAACAATAAGTTCATTATAATCATCTGAAGAAATGCATTCACTCGGCTATTTGCATCTTTATTAAACTGAATGCAGTTCTGAAAATGTTTTCTGAGCACAGATCCTATTGCTGCCAACTAAACCAAAGAGAATTTCTTTGTAGCATTCAGTTAGAGAAGGATCAGGCCATGACAGAGCAAAAACTCTGTCCTTGGAAAGAACAGCTGCTAAAAGTAATGGACAGAAAGTCCTAAAGCCACCATGGACAAGTACAGGTTATGTGTGCATCAGCACATCTGTAACTTTTACACAGCACAATCTGGCTCTGCTGCTGCATTATGCCATCATGTAGCCACTGGAAGGTCAGACAGCAAAGCCCTCACCTTTGCCATGCTCCTGTTGTTCAAGAAGTCCCATTGCCTCCTTTGCCAAGGAAGGAGCATCCAACCTCTGCTCTAACACCTGCTACAAGGTGTCTCCACAAGTTACAGGAGGGGCTAACTCACAGTTTGATCTAAACACTTTTGATGTACAGTTGGAGGAACCCAACTGTTAGTTTTGTAGTTTTGGGTTTTGTGTTTTGTCCTCTACGATGACACTGCACCCTGACCTCTGCACTGAGCAAGTGGTATAGTATCCTGAGACAGATTAGAAAGAAAACCATTTTTTTTCCACTGCCATTTGCAATCCTTTCGGTCTAATGTTACTGTAATGAGAGCATAAACATTCTGCTTTAAACTTTGAGGTAAGGAAATAGGCCCAGTCAGCTCCAGGACTCACCACTCTTGAGAGCTGCCATCTTGACAAATGTAGACTAAGAAAGCAAGGTCTAGAAATTCTGTAATAATTTGAACCATTTACTCTAGAATCTGCATTGCTGTATGAATAAATCCAGCCTCTGAGTTTTGGTTATCGTAACTGTTGATATTTCAGCTTATGCAACGTAGAACTATAGAATTCTTGTAAGAGTTACATGGCCTCAATATAACAAGAGTTTCATCTTGAAATTTTTGGTGTTTATGTCAGGTGTTTGGAAGTATGATCCTAAGTAGAGCAAAAATAATGGTGAATTTCTTTTTCATTTATTATTTTAATCAGCTTTTTTTTTTTCACTGAACATTTTACATATATAAAAAAAGCATTTCAACTAATTAGTGTCACTGGCACTGCAGATATTTTTTGAAAAACTAAAGTAAGCAGGTGCTAGTATATAATTATTATTTGCTGTATCATGTTTTTCAAAATCACAAATAATAATCACAAGGATCCATTAAAATGGGATGTTTCAGTGCATACTTCTAAGTCCTTTTATTTAAGAGCACTTTAAATTAAGTTGTTAATTTAATGTTATTGATTTAGTGCGTATGGAAATTTAGGTCAAATTAGTTTTCTTTGCTCCCTTATTGATAATGGAAAGTTTATACTGTGGCCTGATTTCATACTATGTCCTCTGCAAAGCAAGTGATCTGTGACCTCTTTGCTCTCTGTTGCACGTTGCAAATGCACCCTTTCTGTCGGACAGCAATCATGTAAAACACAGTTCTGGGAGAAAGCGAATAGCAGAGTTAAATTGCAAGATTCATTAACTCTCTGTGGGGAAAAAGGACTTGACTCTTGTCTAAATATCAGTAAGAGAATCCTGCCAAATATACATCAATCTGCATGTCATTAGCCTAATATAGCATAAAGGAAACAAGCATACTTGAGGCAATTTTGTCCAGTGGGCAATAGGAAACTGTCATAAGTTCACCGGCACACCATCAATGACAAATCAAAATAAATAGATAGGGTATTCAACTTAGATTGCAGCTCATCTGGCAAATTAGCCTTTTGCTTCCAGAAGTTATAAGTGAATTTCTGATTTCAGGTTCATGAGTAGGGGTTAGTGTAGCATTTTCAGAAATTGCTATAGACAGCCATCAGATCATCTGAGGTAATTAATTGATTTTTGCTTAACAGCAATAAAAATAGCAAACCAGTCATTAAAACAGTAGGAAAGAGCATATGGAGACAAATGAACAAATTTGAAGCTAGAATGACACAATGATTTTTTTCTGAGTTGATCTGCCTTTTTGGCTGCACTGTACTGTGCAAGTTGGAAGCTAGAAATTTGTTTCTAGGAAGACTAAGAAGTAAGGAGTTATAAAAATCTCACCTTGTAATAACAAAAGTATGGATAAGAGGCTTTTATATCAGCATTTGATAATTTTGGTTACAACTGTATTCTGTGGAAATGGAAGGAAATACCATGTATCTTACAGAATCTGAAGGCAGCAACAACCATAGTGAATCAATCCCATATTTCCCACAGAAAAAAAAGGGCAAATCAAATCACCATTGGCAGGTAAATTGCATGATGGAAGGTTCTGCAGCAGCTCTGTGCTGGGCAGACCAATAACAATTCAGTTCCAGCAATATTTAGCTTTAGCAAATGCTGTGCTGTCCGTGAACAAATTTAATTAAAAGATAGCTGAGTCCAGCTTACACAGCAGACACAGCACTCTGATAATTTGCAGAGAGAGAAGAAATCCTGGGCATATATGAACTGTGAACTCTTTTAAAGTTCATGGTTTTAATTAAAACAGTACTTATAAACAATACTCCACTGTGGAGCTGATACAGGTATTTGTGACAAATAATTTCCTAAAATATCTTTTGTTTTTTCTCTTCATAGGTCATGGGGTTTAGGAATTTGCTTGTTTGCAATTTTTGGATAAAATTTGGTTGAGTAAATTTTAGCCTATGCCTTGTTTAAGAAGTAACTGCAAAGAGTACTTCAGTGATGGCAGTCTCATCTCTCTTTTCTGATTAGATGATTCCAGGAAAAAAATTTCAAATACCAGGAGTTATTTTCTTGGGTGATTATAAAGTTCAGAAATGCTTAAATTTACTTATTCATATAACAGTAAAATACTTTTGAAAATCATTGGGAAAATGCTTTATTTCAGAATAGCACTCATGAGTGTTTTCTGTATTCATGTGCAGAACTTCTGCCTTTTCAGAAAGTAATCTCATTGTTAACAAACTTCTGACATGAATTAGTGACAAGTTTATACAGAAAAAGGATGCTGCAAGATTAGTTTTACATGTCTTTATAATGTTTGATGGATTTGGCTTAATGATTGTGTAGTGATTGCATAATTAATCGGGGGCCAAATCTCCCCTAAGTCTTTGGAAATACCACACTTAATAAATTTTGAACCATCGTAGTATAAACATCAGGTAGGTCTGGGCACACAAGAAAGATAATTGATGAAACTTGTAGTCAGCACTAAGGCTTAAAAAGCACAGTGACTACTGTGAAGTTGATCTGTCAGGGTGTGAGATTTAACATCTCAGGATGTTAAATCTTTGTGTATTGGAGCCTTTGGAAGATCATCAAACAACACAGAGATTCTTTTGAAGGTACCTAAGACAAAATAAGCTGCTTTGAATAACCAAATGTCCTCTGTTCTTCAGTATTTTCCCTATGAAACCATCCGTGTTTAGGCAGTCTTGGTTGAGGAGATAGCTCATGCTTCCGATAATGCCAAATGCAAAAAAAATTAAAGTGAAAAAAGGATACAGCCAGGCTCAGTAGAGATAAGCCTGGGGGCATCATGCCAATGTTTGAGGGACAGTGTGCTAGTGAGATCTGCTGTCTCAGTGGAGGTAGGGGATGGAGATCCATGCAGGAGCAAGAACACAGGGGTTATTGATGTGTTAGAAGCCTCAGAAGCACCTGAGAATGGTCAGGTAATAATTAGGACTTCTTCCCCAAAAAACCTGCTGGGATTGACAATCCAACTAGAAGGTGATCTGGCTATTGCCATGAAAGAAAATAAAAATTACTTCTATAAATACATCATCAATAAAACGAGAGCTAAGGAAAACTTCCATACATTAGTGGATGTAGAGGGGAACAGTGGCAAATAATGAGGAAAAGGCTGATGTACTTATTGCCTTTTCTGTCTCAGTCCTTAATAATAAGACCAACAGTTGTTCAGGTGAGCTAAAAGATGGGGGTGGGATCAGAATGAAGCCCATGTATTCCCAGGGGAAATGGTTAGTGTTCTATTATACAAGTTCATGGGGCCAGACAGGATCTACCCAAGGATACTCAGGGAGCTGACATAGTGCTTATCAAGCCACTTTCTATCACTTCCCAGCAGGAAGGTTGTGGTTTACTGGAAGTTAGCAAATGTGACACCCATCTATAGAGAATCTGGAGATATCTTGGGAATTACAGGTCTGTCAACCTAACCTTGGTGCCAGGGAAGGTTATGAAGCAGATCATCTTGAACACAATCATGCAGCACATCCAGGACAGCCAGGGCATCCACCCCAGTCAGGATAGGCTTGTGAGAGGCAGATCCTGCTTGACCAATGTGGTCTCCTTCTATGACAAGGTGACACATTTAGTGGATGAGGAAAAGACTGTGGATGCTGTTTATCTGGACTTTACTGCAGCTTTTGACCCTGTTTCCCACAGCATTCTCTGGGAGACACTGGCTGCTCATGGTTTGGATGGCATGTGTTTTCACTCAGTAAAAACGGTCTGGATGGCCAGGAGCAGGGAAAAGAGCTGGATGGAGCTGCATCCAGTTGGCAGCTGGATCAAAAAGTCACAAGTGGTATTCTGCAGGGATCAGTGTTGGGGCCAGACCTGTTTAGTATCTTTATCAATGATCTGGATGAGGGGATTGACTGCACACTCAGTCAGTTTGCAGATGATCTTACATTGGTCAGGACTGTTGATCTGCTGGAGGGTAGGGAGGCTCTACAGAGGGATCTGAACAGCTGGAATATAGGGAGAAGGCCAATATGTGAGGTTCAACAAGGTGAACCTTATAAGGTGAACCAGGTTCTTGGTGCTGTACTTGGGTCAGAACAAGCCTGCTGAACACTACAGGCTTGGACAAGAGTGACTGGAAACCTGAATGGTGGAAAAGGACCTGCAGGTGCTGCTTGACATCCAGCTGAACATGAGCCAGCATGTGCCCAGGTGGCCAAGCAGGCCCATGGCATCCTGGCCTGTATCAGCAGTAGTGTGGCCAGCAGGAGCAGGGCAGTGGCTGTGCCTCTGTATTCAGCACCGGTGAGGCCACACCTCAAATCCTGTGTTCAGTTTTGGGCTCCTCACTGCAAGAACAACACTGAGAGGGTGGAGCAGGTCCAGAGAAAGGCCGTGGAGCTGGTTAAGGTTCTAGAACACAAGTCTTGTGAGGATCATCTGAAGGAGCAGGAGCTATTCAGGCTGGAGAAAAGGAGGCTCAGCAGAGACCTTATCATTCTCCACAACTGTCTGAAAGGAGGTTGTAGCCAGGTGGGGGTCGGTCTCCCAGGAAACAAGTGATAGGACAATTTCCTCAAGTTGCACCAGGGGAGGTTCAGATTGAATATTAGGAAAAAAGGTTTCACCATAAGGATTGTCAAGCATTGGAACAGGCTGTCTAGGGAAGTGGTGGAGTCGCCATCTCTGGGGGGATTTAAAAGACAAGTATGTGTGGCAGGTAGGGACATGATTTAATGACAGATTTGGTAGTGCTGGGTTAAGGCATGGACTCAGTGATCATGAAGGTCTTTCTCAGCTTAAACAATTACAAGATTCTGTGAAGAAGCTTCAGAAATGCCCTTGACAAGGGGACCTGCATTACTTCTAGCAGTTTCCTTCAACTCTGTCTGTTTTATTATTAATACATTGTGTACTAATAAAATCCATGTGAAGTTTAGGCTTTCTATACAGCATTGTGAGCTTGTTGGTGTGGTGCTCAACAAGAGAGTGAAACTGCAAGGGATCAATAGTTAACTGGTCATTGATTTAGCTGTCTACATTGTTAAAAATGTGCCCACACAAGGGAAAGCAAATAAGCAAGGAAAAAGTCAAAGGGAGCCCTGGAAGCTGCACTTCATTCATTTTGTTCACCTCGTGTTACTCCAATGATGGCTCAAAATATGTCATTGACAAATCTGGAAGGCTGCATCATCTGGACCATTGCTATAGCAAAGGTTTCATGTGAGTTTTTTAGGTTTTTTTCTTTTTATTAAACAAATATGTAATGTAAAAAATATTTGAAAGCAGGACTACTGTCAATTCATATCAGTGTATCTTCATTGATTGGAAAGGCATCACATGAGCATACATGGACAAGATGTCCATCCCCAACCACTGCACCATACCCTTCCTTTCCATCCTTGCTGAGAGAGAGGAAAAGGATTTCCTGCTGCCCCTTCTCTGGTACCAGGAGGTGGTGGAGGTTGGGGTGACTTTCTTTTAACTTTCACATTATTAGCCCATATTCATCCTATCTAACAGTGATTAAGTTAGGAGCATCCTGCCATGCCTGAATAGGTCATTGAAGAGAGAACATCTCTAAACATTCCTTGAAGACATTAGGTATTAGAGCTGAAATTAAATGCCAGGATTATAAATTGAGTACCTTACTCTGAGTAAGGCATCTTTTGCATATGTGAAAAAATATGCTTTCTTAATGTGGAAAAGCAGCAGGACTAAATGGAGTAACAATAGAAAACTATGGGGAAAGTCTTTTCATTACAAATTTTGGTCTGTGAATCCAACCAAATGCACCTAAAATCAGCTTTTAAATGAACATCTTTTTCAGATGTCCTGATAAGTTCTCATGATCTGCAGTACTAAAAGCGTGAATATTACAAAATAAAACAACAAGAAGAATTATTGAATGTGAATCTACTGAGGGAAAGTATTACACGCTTACTCTAAATTTCATTTAAGATTAGTGGCTATAAAGATTCCAGTTTAGAAATAACTTATTAAACTGAAGATGAGACTGATGCTACCGTACAACTACAGTTTTCAAGACAGTGAGCAAAGACTAGAAAAAGTATGAAATGGCATATACATGTTTCTGTATAAATGATCTGGTTTCCACATAAATGGCTTTCTCTATTTTAAAAAAAAAAAAAACAAACAAACAAAAAACCCAAAAAACCCCTATTTTTTTCTTGAAGGGAGACAGAAGTTCAATCTAGTTCTTTAAAGGAGACAAGGAGTTCAGTGCATAGGCTGAAGATCAGAGTAGTAACCATAAGGCAGGGTTGAAACAATTTGGGGAAAATACTGCTTGAGTGTATTTTGCACCTGTACCTAAAAAAGACAGAATCGTGTTTCTAAAGGTGAGCTGTAATATTGACCTGTGTCAAAATTAATTTATAAAGTCTCAATTTATTAAGGACAAGAAAAGCATATGGTATATTAGTATAAATATTGATTAGATCTTTTAATAGAGGAGTTCAGAATCTCACATTGATCTACATACAAAGTTAAATTCCCAGAATAAGTTCACAAGATGGAAAAAGAAATCATTTGAATTTGTAATCAGTGCTTAGTTTCCTTGAGCAAGCTGCTCTAAGGAGAAGTCAATTAGGTTCAGTGAAAGGAATTGGTACCTAAGGTTTCCAGATAAACCAAGCATACTCAGTTTCCAGTCCTACTGAGATCACAGATTAGAAGAGTTTTGAGTTCCTTTTGGGAAAAAAAATAACATCGCCAAAAGCTGTCTGCCCCTCCCTACACGTGTCTTTAAAGAATGCATTACTAAATGTACTGTGTAAAGAGGCTCAGCCTCAGCTCACACAAGAAAGAATTGTTCTTTCAGCTTTTCATGAGTTGCTTCCAAAGATTATCTCAAGATGGGAGGGAAAATCCCATCTGAACGTTGTCGTTCCATTCAAAAGTGTCTGGGAGGGCCCAGCAAAGTAAACAGCAAACTTGGAGTTGCTGCACACCCTCCACTAGGGTTGGGTTTGTTTGTTTGGGTTTATGTGGTTTTTTGTGTTTTTTGGTTTTTTGGGTTTTTTTGTGTGGTTTTTGTTTTGGCTTTTTATTTGGTTTTTTGGGTTGTTTTTTTTTTGTTTTTGTTTTGTTTTGTTTTGTTTTTTGGTTTTTTTGTTTTATCTGATTGAAATGCTTTTGGTGTAGTGTATTTCAAATCCTCTGCATTATAAACTTCTTTTGCTTCCTTGGCACATGCCTTGAGAGTTGAGTGACTGGCCCAGTTCTTGCTAAAAGGCAGTAACAAAATTTCTGGCTGTTTCCCCAGTACAGATACTCCTGACTGCTGAACTCCAGTGCCTTGCAGCAGGATGCCTGCTCTGCTGACCATTGGAGTTGGTCTGAGTTAATTGAAAACATGTGCTTGACCTACTGTTAGCTTGCAGTATTCACAAATTTAAACCTTCCAATTACAAAATTGGGATTTTTTTTCTTTGCAAATTGGAATTAAAAATAAATTTAACCATCACAGTGCTAAGCTGTGGTTTTGATCTGTTTGATAGTTTCTATCATACACATCCCCAGAAAGAATGGACCTACTGCAACATATGCTGCAGCTAAATCCCCTGGAGTGCAAGGGCCAGAGGAGCTGAGGTGTTATGCTCATACAATGATGGTGAAAGAGGCTGTAGTGGGAGCAAAGGGAGCTGCAAAAAGCCATGCACTACTCTGGAGAGGAGCTTAAATTGACTTAATTTATTTTTTGTTGTTGTTATTGGCTTGTTCTCTGGCACTCGGTGTACCCACACAGACTGGCACACACCAGGATCCCAGAATGCGCTTAGCCTAAGGTGGGAGGCTGTGCCAGGATTTCATAGGATTAGGACTGACTGGATATGTTTGTCCCTGCTTCTTTGGGGCTGCAGTGCCAGTGCACACTGTACATGGAAAATCCTTGAGCTGTCAAATGGGAGATCTTGGCTAAAATGGATATCTCTAAGGATAGACAGGAGCGGGCTTTTGATCCTGCCTGGAGACTGCGCTTGCAAGTTTGCATGTCTTGAGCATGGTTCTTCTGCAGCTGGCCCACACAACAAGCTGCACAGTTGCTTCTTGAAGCAGCAGCTTGGCCTGGTGTTGTACCCATTATTTAGCCTTGTTTGGCACGGGGCCTGGGAAAGGCAAAAGAACTGTGCCAGTATGCTGCAGAGAGCCCTCCACTGCTCCCAGCTACCTCCTGCTCCTGTGAACCTCTAGGACAGTGGTCAGCTGCAGTGGCTGGCCCTGGTCCCCCTGGGGAGGCCGTTCTCACTCGTGGGGGATTAGATCCGAGGGACATGCATGCTTTGGGAAGACTGTATCAACAAGTGTGTCACTCCCCCACGGTGCAGGGCCTGTATGGTGTGCTTTGTGTGGTCCGGAGGGATAAATTTCTTCACTGAAAGGGTGGTCAAGGATTGGAACTGGCTGCCCCAGGTGGTAGAATCACTGTCCCTGGAAGTTTTTAAGAAACATATAGATACGGTGGTTAGAGACAGGGTTTAGTGCTGGACCTGGCAGTGCTAGGTTAATGGTTAGGCTTGATCTTGGGGGGTCTTCCAACCCTAGCGTTTCTAGGATTCTGTGAAATCACTAGCAAACCACACGCTCTGCTTGGCTGGTGGCCCCCCACACTGGCTCCAAATCTCCACCTGCGGGGCATGCAAGTCACGGTGCTGTTAGAGTTGTTTGTGGTGAGCATGTGGCATTCTGCCACCCACCCTTTTGGTTCCTGCCCAGACTGTTTAGGGGCATAGGAGGAAGATACAGTTCTTAAGTGACCTTCAGATCAAAGAAAAGATTTTCAGCTCTCTCACTGATGACTGGTCAGTCAGTGCATTTTGAGACTGGAGACAATAATTAATGAGATTTCAGTGGCCCAAGATGGGAAGTAGCAATTTTTTAATGTCTAGTGAAAAGTCTTAGAGAGAATTAAATGAACCACAGTGGGCCTGATCCAGACACTAGCATCACCATCAGTCCTGCAACCCCAGGAGCTGTTCCTTCACTGGAGGCAGAAACTGAGCTGTCAACTGTTAGGATTATGAAAGGCAGGTAGTTCATGGGGTGCTTGGACTTATGGTTCTGGTTAGGCTTATCTTGTCAACAAATAGGCACATTTTGGACAGCAGACACTTACTTTTGACAGTGAAAAGCTCAGCAGTGGCACTAGGATGGGGAAGAGAATATTTCACACAGGAGCTTGGGGATTCTGGGATGAAATGGCATGGGCAAAATGAGAGGTGTATGTCAGCACCTCCACGCTCTACATCAGAGGTCTCTGCACAACTGAAAAACATCACAAGGAGGCTCAGTGCAAGAGGCTGGGAGTGGGACCAAGCCTGAGAAGCATGGACTCATGAGGGTAGGAGACAGTGGGGTCTGGCTGCACAGTGATAGGGCAGCTGGGTTCTACGCCATCCCTACAAAGCCTGCTCAGCTCCAAGCCATATTACTGTGAAGGCATTTCCTCTTGTTACAGTCAGTTGTGTGATATATGGCTTCTGTGGGGTGACAGTTCTCTGTAAGGGAAAGGGGTATTTCTCTAAATGTTTTATTTGTTTAGTAAGGAAAAATAACGTGAATTTTTTTCCTTTCTTAGAAAACATTGTTGTGTTGTGAAGGTAGCACGAGTGGCCTCATCTGTCTCTCTCTGTTTGCAGTATTTATTTATCACATTGATAAAAGAGAGGCTTGATAAATCCCTGTGAAAGAGTGACTATGGTCTGCTAGTCCTTCATTCATCCTCAGAATGATGTAGCTAACTCCCCAGATATTTAAAATAATAACATTTAATCTCTAGCACAGTTAAAAGTTCCTGGTTCAGAAGTGAGAAACATTGACAATGGTTCTTATTTATTTTATTTATTTGCCCCAGATTGAAAACTGAGTAGTCAAAGGAAGAGTTCTCATTTTAATGTGCTGCAGGACTTCGTTGCTTCAGTGAAAGCAGAATAGCCATCATGAAGTTACTGATGCATAACTCCACTTTTCCCCATTAGTCCAGTCTTTGGCTACAGGGATTTCATCAGCATATTTTTTTTCCTAAATATTAGCAAGATATGTTAGTCTTTGAGCTTTCATTGGTGGACTAATCAAAGCTTTTAACCAATCAATAGGTAGAGGTTTGCATAATAATGGAATTATTTCTGAAGAACTGTGCTGATTGGAATTGCAAAACTTTCTGCTTTGATTTGTTTCTTGAATGCCTCTGCTTTACCTGCCTCTATTGCTCCCCCTTTCAAAGTACTTCGTAACAATGAAGATATTTCCAAATTCCTACATCTTACGTTTCTTTTTGTGTGGCGTCAGGGTGTGGAAGGTGGATAAGGGGGGACGTACCAATCAATAAAACTTAAATAGTTTGCATACAGAAAAGGTGAAAAATGTAAAGAAAAAATAAAAGAGAGAGACAGAGAGAGAAAGAAAATGGTTTGCGTTCTTATCTCCTTGCTTTTCCCAAAGCTAAAAGTGTGATCTGAAGTTCATATTCCTTTTCTTTTCTTGCCTGCCTTCCCTCCAGGTCTGTTTGCATGATTTTCCTTCCATTGTCGGTACTGTAGCGGTTTTGACCTCTTGCTAGCATCTTTTGGTTACTGGAGAGGAACTAGCTTTTGGATGCATATAAATGTAAATTGATGTGAGAGGAAGGAAGATGACTGTAGGGAAAGATAACTGGAAAGGGAAAAAAGGTTTTTTCTAGATTTAAAGTTTGTAACTTTAGTTGAATTTGCAGTATTCATGTGTGTGGTGTTTCTTTCCTCTCTCCTTCCCCTTACTCCAAGACATGGTAATAGGGTATATTTTTATGGACAGCAGCTTGAAAACATGCCTACTTTGGTCTTATTTATGTTTCATTAAACAGCGAAGAATTTATCATGCACAGCAATGTGTTGTTTCATGGGGTAATGAGTCTGGAGATGCAAAGCTAGAGTACAGTGGTCATTAGTTAGTACATCCAAAGACATGCATCCATAGCCCTGAAATCAGAATCCACATTAAAAGTACATCAGTATTACATGCCTCCTGATTTTAGACCTTTTGGGGTGTCAATTTTCAGTTCTTGTCTTATCCAAAAGGGGTAAAATTTCTCTTGAGCCTGGAGTAAGAGAAACTAAAACCTTCCTGCAGTTTCTGATTCTGTTATTTAGCTGCATTAGATTTGCCTTAGTCATTCTTGTCTGCAAAGATGGTATGTGTGAATCACAGCTTGAAGCAATTTCTCTTCCAATATTGAGGCCTTGAATGTACAAGGCAGTGATGGAGCAGACATCTTGGTCCTGTCCTGTCTTCATACATCTTCTCGAAACAGAATGCATGATTGTGTTTGACAAGGCACATCCTCACTGATTTTAATGGAGTGTAATTTGAAACTAGTTTAGTTAAACCAGGGCAGATGGCTGCAGGACTGTGTGTAATATCATAACAGTGCAAGGTTGCAGTGCTGCTGCAAGGTTATTAATCTGATTTTAGGACAACTCAGCAAAAAAAGGATATTGCTGTTGTCAACTCAGTCTTGAACAAATACAAATTAATTTTGCCTATTAAAATGTGTAGTAAAAAGAATTAAAAATTCTGTCGAAGAGAACTTTCTCAGAGAAGGTGTTGTCTGGATTACTGCACAGTATAATGATTGCATCTTATATTTTTGGTTATTTAACATTAGCTGAAATTATGTAGTAATGTCTGATCCCAGTCAGGCTTGTACTGGCAGGTGATTGGATATTATGTAAAGCTTGTATCAATAAAAATGGACAGAGCCATTTGCAAGAGCCTAACTAAATAGATTTAATGCAATCAAGACCTGGTTGTCTGTCGACCAAGGGGCTTTTTACTGCTTTAATACGCTTATTTTACATATGGCATCTATGACTCTTTCATGCTTCTTTGCAGTAGTTCAGCAAGCAAGAATAGGAGATGGAATGGTTACCAAAATGGAAAATTTAGCCTAAACATCTGAAATAGAACAAGAAAGCTGTGTTCAAATTTTGGTTTTTTTCAATTATTCATGCTACAAGATTTTTTATAAGGTTTTTTGATTTAGTCTCAGAATAAACATGTGACCTATGTCACCAAGACCATATAGATTGAACTGCAGAACTCCCTCTCCTCCCCCCAACCCAGTTAGATCTTGTTGCTTATTACTAAGAAAGATGTTTTTGGTGGGAACAGAAAGAGAAAAGATACTATGAAAAGTATTCTGTGTTTTCGACCAGCCTTTCTCATGATGAACAGGCTGAATGGAAAGCATTCAGGCTGGGAAGCACATCTGCTTAAAATACATGTTGAATTTTTGTTCTTTATTTATGTTAACATTAGCACATTTGTGGAAATCACATTTTCTTCACAATGTCTTTGCTAAATTAGGACATAAATCTAAGAACACTTTTGCATGAGAGTAATTTTCTAGAAATGAGTAGTGTCACTGAGTTTGATAAGAGCAATCACGCACAGAATTAAGCACATGCATGAAGGTTTGCAGAAATTTGGCAAATATGTTGCCATCATGAAAAGATTACCCAGCTTTTCTTCTAATGCAGATATGAATTCTTGGCTTGGTCTCATTTTTAGTTGCCCTTATTGTACGAGCCATAAGCTATTCTATTATGTTAAGCCTAACTGAGGATATTTATCTTATTTTTGTTGTAGCAACAAGAGCAAGATCCCACAAATCTATACATCTCAAATTTACCCGTGTCCATGGATGAGCAGGAACTGGAGAATATGCTGAAACCCTTCGGACATGTCATTTCCACCAGAATATTAAGAGACGCGAATGGAGTCAGCAGAGGAGTCGGCTTTGCCAGGTGAAACCTTTGCTCTTACTTTGATTCATGCACATCTGTTTGCCTGTGGTCCTTTGCAAATGCTGTCTGTTCTGTAGCTCTGAAGTCTCACAGCTATGGAAGATGCAGAGCGGCACCTTTATCAGATTGTATCCGTTCTTTCCACCAAGAAATGACCAGTGCAGCAGGATGTTAATTTCACTGCTCTAAAAACCAGTTCATTCTATGTAGGTGTATATAAATAAAAATGGCTGGGAATAGTAAGCTATCCATTCAGGATTAGGTAATAATAAATGTCCTACAGCAAAAAAGCACACACTTGGCAAAGAAACCAAGGCCTGTGCTCAGGAAATCCTGGGGTGAATTTACTGCAGCCTTTCAGTACCTGAAGGGGCCCTGTAAGAAATCTGGAGTGAGAATAGATAGTCTTTAAGGTCCCTGTCAACCCAAACTATTCTATGAAAATGTTTAAATATTTCGCAAGGATTTTGCAGCAGGAGAAAGTAAACTTAGCAGCTGGAAGAGCAAAAGGTAAGAACTGTAACTGAAGAAATGTGTCTTCCTTGAAAGCTGCAGCTTCCTTGAACTGTGGCTGTGAAAAGAGCTTAAGAAAAAATATTTGCATAGAAAAAGCCTTGATGGAGAAGTCAGACATTTTAGACAGAATGGGCAACATACTGTTACCATGTACTTCATTGTTATTACAGATAGACAAGGCTCCATGTTTACTCTCAGGGAATATTTACATGGATTCTCTTAGCTTGAAACATCTCAAATCAAATAGTTTTCTTTTCAAAAGCCAAGAAATAGAGTGCTATATATAGAAAGGTATTGAAAAAACAAATAGGAAGATAAATTTGCAATTCTGCTGCAAATCGGTCTTCTGCTTCAAAAGAAAAGGGAAAAAAAATCCCACATTATTGTTTCTACAGAATATTCATAACATTGGGCTTTGTAGAGGAGGCAAAATGACTTTTTCATCTTGCAAATTTCTCTGAAACCCATCATATTTTGGTATACCATGGCACTTCTGTTAGTGACATAATACCACTGAATGAAATGAGTACTGTGTGATAAAAAGTTAGCTTTCAAGAAAAGTGACGTTTTAGTGTTATCTCTGCCCTTGATGTGAAAGGTCATCATGCACAAAAAATGTTAAGATAATATTGTCTGAATTCAAGTGGGAAAAAGCAAAAAACCATTTTTCCTGAAAGATGGCACAGTGTTCCTTGTGCATTCTTGCAGATAATAACATGAATTTTTCTAGCTCACTAAATATAGATTGGTATAAGTCATGGATAAACTTGCATTTTTGAAAAGTGACTTTCTGAAAATGTATTTTATGATGAAACATATTTCAGGGACTCTATAATGACCTAACTTGTAGGTTGTGTAATTCACCATGCAGACGATAGTGGGGTAAAACTTTCACTCCATCTGAGTATACAGCTGATCACCCGGTAATTTGAGTGAGGCTGAAGTTAATCCAGGAATTTAGAAACATAGTTGAATTCCTGTCTTTACAGAATTATCAATACAACAGTAAATTACATCACCAGCTGATTTTCTTTTTGCAAAGAAGTGCTATCTGGTGTCCTTTTCCTGTATGCTGAACCAAACTTGGTTGTTGATTGGTTTAACTTTGCTTGTAATCATGAAGGTTTCATTCTAGTGTACCTATGGCATGAGCAGATGTTGAGTGGGTACCAATGCAGTGTAGGTCAGGGATGGAAGCTGGATTTTCAGTGCAAATAAGATTTTAGAAGTTCAAATCAGCACCCCAGGTGAGACTCCTGGCTATTCTGATCTGGGACTTTTATCACATCTCTTGCATGCCTGTGGAATGTACCATGATGCTTAGCATGGCTCTAAACAACCACAGAAGCACCAGAGAAAAATTTAAATTTGCATATGCTGAAATGATGCAGCATCTAACAAATTTGAAATGTGATATTTTAAAGTTATTCATTACATTTTATGATGATTAAAAGTAACTTCCTGAGTCTCCCCAGTCGTGGAAATAGTCAATCTCAAAACAAGTATATTCATTCAAAAAGTAATCAGAAGTAAAGACTAAAGGTAGGTAGCTATTGTCAGATTTTTCTTGTAAATGGGCATGATTAGCAGTTTTATAGTACTGCAGGTGGCTATTTAATCATTTATAACCTGGAGAACATCAAAATGTTCTTGGATCAAAATTATCTTAGTTATGTCTGGTGACATTAACAGCCGCCCTTAGAGTATGTGCACACAGAACTAACTCTGAGTGAAAGTTAAGCCATGAAACAATTTCCTCTCTTTTGCATCCTTCAAAAGCAACTGAACAGATTTTCCTGAATCTTTCCAGAGCATTTCACTGCGGCCTGAGCCAACTGTGCCTGGGTACATCCCAGGGGAGATTTTGGGGAGGAGAGTTATGAGCGAGGGGCCAGAGAAGGGAAAATTCGGACTTCAACTGTGGCTTCATAAAAGCCAATCTGTGCTATAAATTCTGCACATCTGCCTCTACCTCACCCCTGGCCCATTCTTTTTACTTTAAGGTCATATTACCTGCCTTCAGACTCTCTGTGGGAGCTGGCATTCCATAGGGCTTGCACTGCCTTGGTATTTTGGCAGGGTTTCTGTTGACACCAGCAAGCAGAAGCTGAGACTAAACACAGCCTATTCTGAAGGAGAGAGGGAAATGAGAAGAAATAGGAGGGGCCAGAAATGCTTACTGAAGTAGGATATTGGGAAAAAGGAGGCACTTCTCTGGATGAGAAGCTTTGAGTTCAGTCTATTATAAAGACTGCCTGTTAAAGAGGGAATGGCACCATGATGCCCTTGCAAGGAATTTTATCCCAACACTTTAATTTGTAGATGTTTCTCTTAAATACCTGATGCTGGGAGTTATCTAATAATTTCAGCAGCTTATCTTTAATTTTAGAAATGTAAGTCTATTCTTCAGAGCTTAAAACAAAATCATAGTCACTCATCCTTAAAAAAAAAAAAAGCAAGATGAAAGAGAACATAACAATACAAAACAAACAAAGTAAAAAAGCAAATTGAAAGAAATCCACAGAAACTGGATTTTAAGACTTATTTCAAGATATAATTTTAAAGTTGATATGCGTTTGGCAAACAACATTAGTAGTATTGTTGATGGTATAAGTAAAAAGCAGATCAGAGATAGTAGGAAGGTCTTTGAGGGAGGCTGGAATTACTGGAGAAGGGAAGGTATTGAGAGCATGGAGGGAAATATTTATCGTCATCCTGAATGTATGTAACTGTATGTGCTGGAACACCTGGCTTTCCACAGGCCCACAAATTTCAGATGTTAAGGTGGGATAAGATAAAGGAATGACAAAATCACAGTAGCAGCAAAGCAGTGGTGCTGTATTGCTAGGAAGAATATTTAGAGAGAGATTTCTGAGGATCTGATGCTGCTCCTTTGGAGACAGAAGTGTCAGCAGCACCAGGGGATAAAGAACATTTAGGCAGTTTAGGGATGCATTTGGGAAGAGGAAAAATGCTTTGTTCTTCCTTATTCAAGGATTAATTGAAGGTGGTTGAAAAGGTGCTATAATTTAGCTTGAATTAATCCATCATCTGGGATGGTAGTACAGGCTTAGATATTATAAGGATCATTCCTACTTCCAGTCAGAAGAATGATCTATCACATCCTGCATTTTACCAGGAAATTGCCTTATAATTGAATATCTTAGGTGAAACTGGAAATCCCAAACATTCTCCAAAGACTTTGTGCAATATCTGTAAAACATTCCGGTGCTTGCAGTGATACATTTCCATTGAAAGCCTTCCAGAAAAAGCCTCAGACCAGCATTGCAGGGTGGTGAGGAGGTCTCTATAGGGATGTATCTTTGAGACCCTGCCATTTCCATCTGCTATTGCAAGCTGGAAAAAATTTTGGTGGACTCTATATATCCCTAATAAAATTGACAGGCATGAAGATGCACTTTTAGAGAGAAGCAAACTCCAGGGAAGGACAGAAAGAAAAATATCAATGGTACTCCATAAGATGAAAATAAATATGCAGGTCTGAAACGTGATGAGGGAGGAAGCTGAAAAGTTGGGAGCCATCAGATAATTTGGCTGAGCAATTTGCATTATCCAAGCCTGAGGTACTGTGAGTTTAATTGAAGAACTCCTTGGACTTTGGAAAAGAGAGCAAGGAGATATTGGTATATACCTTGGAGAGTGACTTATTGTACCACTGAATCAATGAAATAAAAATTGCTTTTTATAACCCCACAATAAAATACCATTCAAGTATTATTTAAGTATCTTCCCTAAAGACATAGTAGTATTAATAATACCATACACAGGTTTGTCACACTCAGATGAGCAGCAGAACAAGCATTTTATAGGTCCTTTTAAATGATAAAGTACAAAGAAAGAGTTAGAAACCACTAACTTTTTTATTTTGTTTGCTGTCTTGTAACTTAAAACGACCTTGCAAGATTCCTCCCACAAGCGACATTTTACAACAAAGTCATAAGCTTCAGAAAACAGAAATTTATGATGGAAATGCTGACAGTCAGACAGTCAAGTATTGCACTGCTGCCGGGCACCAGTATAATACTTAACCTGAGACTGTGAAGACAGTAGCATAAATCAGCCTAGGTCTAGGTGGAAATGACTGCGTGTTCATACTGTTCTTTTCCAGTAACGTGAGAAAATTTGTACAACACAAATGGTCATAAAAGAATGTTATGATGGTGCTCCCAGCAAATGACCAAATTCAAGAGATTCTCAACTAGCTGTCACCTCAGAGCAAAGGTCCACATCAAGGAGATGCTTCTGTCCTTTTGTGACCTAGCTGGGGGGGGTCTGTAGTGAGGCATTTAAGGACTCTGCTGTTGGAAGTTTGAGCTTCATCCTCATCTTTTCCCTACCTTACTGTACTGGAAAAGCTTCTAATGGGTTGCTTTTCTTCACCTGCCTATCTTTTTTACTAAACTTGTCTCCTGTTTGTCCCCATTTTACATGCCTGAAATTTAGTCTTTGCATCGAGGCTCAATATTCAACTTGGCAACTGAAAGTAAGCAACAAAAACTAGGAAACAAGATTTTGAGGATAATGTCACAGGATCATTGTTCTATTTATAGAAGCTTTGTATGGATTTCAGTAGAAATGGTTATGCTCCAGTTTCCACTGAAGTAAAAGGAGAGAGATGAGCCTTTAACTTCTAGGGGTTTTTTTTCTTAAAGGAGGCTGTGCATCTTTAAGATGCACATTTTCAGGATAATGTAGGTGTAATGAAGTTATTTCTTCTGACCCAAAGAGGTTTCTCTATGGAGAGCACTGTACATACAGATACTGTAGTGCAGAGATACTCAAGCAGCTCACCTTGGCATAATGGGTGATGCTGCAAGGGTACAGAATGAACCACATTTTGAGAGGAAAAGACTGCTTTCTGTTTATTTTTTATATCTATTTGAGAAAGTAAACATCCTCCTGTTGTTCAAGCAGACAGTTGAAGAATATACAGGCAAGATATGTTGGGAAAAGATATAATTTGTGAGTGATGAGAAGAACTTGTCAAAATAAATGTCTTCTTAGGCTGTGAGTGGCAAAGGGAATAGCTTTTTTCCAACGTAAAATTGATTTGAACCAAAAAGCACAAACATCTTGAAGCAGTCTCTTACCAGCTGAAAAGTCGGGGAGATAAGATACCTAAATCTGTTACAGGGAAGGAGGAAATCACAGGTTGCAGCCACATCAGGGCGCAGAATGCCTGGAATTAAATTAGCAAAATAAATTCTAAAAACTAGTGAATATGTTTCCATGAAAGGATGAAAAACATAGGAAGCCTCATGCTAATCAAAACTACTTTGTAGCTTTAGAGTATTTGAGACCTGAAGATCATTTTACCTCACATCTTTTATATCGTTGGCAGTTAAAATACTACCTGTTACCTAACACTGATAATGGTCACACTGATAACACCGATAAAGTCTTACTAAAATAAGACTTTCAGAAATTATTCAAAGACATAAATCATTTAAAAAGGACCAACTCTTTTCTATCTAATGCTTGCCACTGGATCATCTTCCTTGCAGTTAAATGTTTCCACCAAAATTCTCTTTTGAATTTATCTGGTTTTGTCACAACTTTCTCGGGAACAGTAAAGAAGTCTTTACTCCCTAGTTTATTCTCCCCACAGAGGTACTTATTCAGTGCAGTCAGACTGCCCCTCTAGTCATCTTCTTGATATGCTAAAGAAATTCAGTTCTCTGGTGTGTATTCTAACTATGGTTTCCATTCTTTGGAGTAACTGTATAATAATGTTACTGCCTACCTGCTTCCATCTTTGTGAAATGCCTTAAATAGTAAGGAGACATTGTTTCTCAAAGATTTATTATTCCTACTATTATAGATGTAAACAATATCCATATGTTGATCATAACATAAATGTGGTAGTAACAATTTCATCTTTAAATATTTACTCTGGATTTAAAAAAAAAATAATAGTCCTGATTCTCATTTACATTATTATTATTAAGCAAAGTGACTATAGGATATATGTAAACCAAACCCGTACTTTCCACTAAGTGGTAATTACATGGTACTGAACATTTCTCAGGTAATAATTATGTAATCACCATGGTATTCCTTATATTAAAGTTGTATTAAGTTGTTTCTTGACACTGCATCAATCTTTATAATAAGCATG
>VWZN01022284.1:28461-48236 GCA_013396955.1 Regulus satrapa | reverse complement strand
TGCCTGGGGAGGTGGTAGAGTCACCATCCCTGGATGTGTTTATAAAAGGATTTGATGTGACACTCAGTGCCATGATTTAGTTGAGGTGTTAGGGCATGGGTTGGACTTGATTATCATAAAGGTCTCTTCCAACCTTGTGATTCTGTGTGATATTTATGTACTTTTATGTAATAGCATCTCCCCAGCTTTCTATTGCTAAGCTTCATTACATTTTCATCTGTTAAATTATTTGGTCTTATATTAAAGTAATATTGTGTAAATTTGGGCTGAGAAAACATGTTTACTAAAATGAATAATTTTTTTTTTTTTGTCTTACTAAAGATTACCTATTTAAAACAATTAATAATTCTTCAAGCTTGCTTCTGAAACTAATCCAACATTTTTAAAATAACTTTCAAATGAAGACCCCAGGAATTCAGTAGGTAGTAATTCATAAAGTTGGACATCAACTTAATAACTTTCAAATGAAGACCCCAGGAATTCAGTAGGTAGTAATTCATAAAGTTGGACATCAACTTTTACTTGAGATTCCGACATTCATAGGTGCAAGGGTTACACTTTGCTTTTAAACTTGATGTTCTGTTTAAAGCTAATAATGAGCTATTTCTGAACATACATGAGGTTATTCTGAATTAATACCTAAAATATGTGGAGTTGGAACCATCAGATCATTGGTGAGATATCCATATTACAGGCTCACTGACTGTATACTCATATTATTTTAATTAATCTTTCTAAGTCTGAAAGTTTCTAAGTCTGAATTTTTGGTATTGATTAAAGTATCCTTATTAGCCATTGCTAGTAAATACTAACCTAATTTTTGGAAAACACTGCTGTGACAATTTTCAATATGATGTCTGTATTTTGCCTAAATGAAAATTTTACAGGAAAAATCCAAAGCATTACACAATTATCCTTGCTCAAAAAACACAAACAAACAAGCAAACACTTGGAGATTTAACTCGTCTGGAGACATCCACAACAGCTGACATGATTCTTTCCATCAAGGAATTTATTCTCTTAGAAATACAATATCATTCCATCTGTTAGAATGGGGATGCACTCATATGGCAGTACCCCAAATCAGACCATATCAAATGGTTGCAAATCAAACTCTCTTGGCTTTGAAAGTTACTGTGCTAAGTGGTAATGTGCTAAGGAATCATTTCATTGCCTGTAGATTGGCCACTTCAGGGCTGTAGTTCACACCTATTAATCTTGCTGATGAATATTTATTTATAGAAGGGTCATTAACTTTTATATTTTGTATAGAAAGTCATTCTGATAGTATCTTCATCACCTAGAATTGAATTCTGGAAATAGCTTCTCAAAAGAGCAAGAGCAGAAACTTATTATCAAAAGAACAGGAGTCCCATCTGTACAGGTTTGTTTACTTGCATTTGAATAAATGAGTCTTCAACCCAAATTTAGACTTGGATACTTGTCATCTAAGCTGCTTTTTCTGTGACTTTTCTCTATGGAATTTAGTATCTCCCCTCCTCTGCTCTTGCAGCAACTGAAATAACCACAGGCAGCGACTCTGAAGTAAGAGCCAATCCTTTCCTATAATTGTTATTTGCAGAAGTTATGTAGCTGTGATAATTCACTTGATTCATGTTACTGTTAAATGACTTCAAGACAGAGTTAGAGTGGTAAAGATTTGCAAAACAGGGACACAGTGATTTCACTTGCAAAAAACCTCTACCTTGAAATCCATGAACCTCAAATCCCCAAATTCTAAGTATCAATTTAGGTACTTTTAAACAGCTCCAGCTATAGTAAGATCTACAATTTGCAGAGTACAACTGGATTTTATTATCTTAAACAGATATTTAGGTTGCATCGTTCTGGATATTTTAAAAGGTAGACTTTTTTCTTATTTTTAGCTCATTTTTTCTTTGTGTATTGGAACACAGATTGGAACAGGATAAGATTTGAAGTAAGTTATGAGGGATATCCTGGCTACACAACTTGCCATAATGTTACAATTTATTATGGTAACAAGGATTGCATATTTTTACTACACAACAAACCAGAAAAAATAATCAAGATTAGATGTCCACTAGCAATATAGTAAATAAAGAAAATTCTTTAGCTACTTCACTGATCTTAAAATTTGTTTTAATAATTTATCCTTTCAAGTTATGCCTAGGTGAAGAGATGCTTTAGAATAGATGTAAGATATGAGATTGATTATCTCAAAGGAAGAAAAAGGAGAAATGAAATAAAAGTTGGAGGAAATTCCATCAAAAATGCTGTGGTTTTCCTACACTTTAAGACTTTTTGTTAATTCTTTTCCTAATTTGAATTGATAGTTATCTTTGGAAATCATATCATAAGTGTGGGAATAAGTGCAAAAAAAGGGAAAAAACCCCCCACATTTATGGACTTCTGCAAATTTTGTCTATTAAAGTGCTATAGCAGTACTTCAAGCATGCAGTAATGATGTTTCTAATAATATCTCACATTGCTGTATTAATGTACTGGAATTTTTTCATAAATGTGAAGTCTGCAGGAATCAGATCTGTTAGTCATTACATTCTACTCTGTCTTATATTTCCTCATGAAATGACATTTTAAACATTTTATATTTAATAACTGTAATTGTCTTTTATGAGTTTTATTAAAATTTGGTTATCAAGTCCATTTAAAAGCTTCCGGTGCTCTTTGTGAAAGAGATTTTATTAAAACCCTCATCTCATGCAAAACAAAATCAGCTGTAAAGTTGTGCAATACTAAAAAATTTAAAATCTGTAACCCATCACTAAACCTAGTTTTTAAACAGATAAAATATTTTAATTGGCACATAGAAGTAAAAATTGAGAGGCAGTTTGAATGTAGTTGTCAAGACAAAAATATTGACGCCCTTGAGATGTGAGCTTGAGAGATGAATTTCTATCGTGTACTCAATTAAAACTCCGGCTGAAAGCATTGGCCATTCAAATACATGTGGAAGGAGGAGAAAAAGCAATGGTGTAGGAGTGTGGGGAAACCCAGGAAATCCGACATCAAAAGATTTATGGCTTTGCATAACAATTCAACATAGTAAACTCTATTTCTATTTTTCCCCACGCACATACTTCTGTTTTTCACCATGTTTACATAACAGCATGAGAGCTGCCAGGGGCTGTACAAAGTCATAGCTGAAATAAACTTAAAGAACTTGGTGGGAAGACATTTGAGTTTTCACTGGTGGCATTTTTACTTTTTCTTCTGTTTAGTAAGTAGTTTATTTAGTATTCATTGTCATAGGCTGTAGGGTTGAAGAAATCCACTTTTCTCCCTTTGCTTAATAATGACCTGGTGCTAAGTATCACAGGATGAAGTGATATCTGTTCAGTGCCAGACTACCTCTTGCAGTAAATTAAGTGAAAAAAATAACAAAAAAACCCCAAAAAACAACAAAGTTGTTTGCATAGTTATATTTTTTAAAAGTAAATATTTATTAATATTATTTATATTTTGAAATCTTAACAAGTACATGTAAAACTATTTATCTGGATGTTGATGTTTGCCTTGGTGGCTTGGAGAGAAAAGTTCTGTCCCCCAACCATCTCTTTTTTTAGAGGGATTGCTAGCTAATAAGTACAAGAGAAGTCACCCTTAGGGTAACCTGTGCTCTTCTGAAGTACAAGAGAAAAATGTTGACACTTTGTTCCACCTCAGACCAAGACTAGATTATAATGCTATATTCAGCCATTGGAGAATAGAGAGTTCTGTTCAGTCCTGTGCTTTTTCCTAATGGCTGTCACTGCTTTTCCTACTTTGTGGAAGCTGTCGTATGGATATAGGCAGCAGTTGCACAGCATGAAGGTGCTGCAATCCCTACCCAACCGTTGGTGTCTGTGCTTCCTACACCACCCAGCACTGAGTATGCAAGGGGGAGGTCTGCTGCCACTGTGCTAATCTCCAGGGGTTTAAATCTCAGGTTAGGTAACAAGATCTCCCTTTTTAGCTGAGCTGATCCAATACTCATTTTTGAATGAATTAATTAATGAATGAATACAATTTCCCTCCCTTGGTTATCACTTTGTTCCATTTTTACACCCCAAACAAGCTCCAACTATTAAGGTTTCATGCCTTTAGCTACTGCTAATTTGTCATTGGATGATTGTTTGCAGCCTTGGATCCTTGTGCCTTTCTTTCAAAGTCCCTGCTGTCGTTCCATCCCTCATGCCACATTTTTTATTTCTCAGATCACAGATTAATTTGATCTACAAAGAACTTGTTACTACTGCTTATCAGAATAAACATAATATGCATTTCACCTTGCAAATGAACTGCTGCCTCCCAACTACATTACATCAAATGTAAGAAAACAATAACTATATTCCTCTAAGTGAAATAATCCTATAAGTGTGTTCTTCAGTGTGTGCACTTCAGTGTGTAACCAGGTTTCTATTATTCTTTTGTTTTGAGGGACAAAACACTGTGTAAAGAAAGAATGAGCTGAAAGTTGCCAGACAGTACAACAGTGAAAACAGCCCCTTTCAATGTTCATTCCTTTCCTGCAGGCAGCATTTGCAGACACTAAGAAGGGGACTATTAACAGTATTTGTTCTTCCTACAGGTCTAACAAACAAATCATCCCCCACCTCCTTTCATAGTCACATTATTATGGTCAACAGAGAATTAAGAACCAAATAATTGCATGCGGCAATAGGTGCAATAGGGAGGGAGCAGTGTGACTTTGTAGGTAGTTAGACTAAAGGACTGAGCTGGTTTGCTGTTGATCTTCTCTATCCCTGAGCAGTCCAGAGGCGATTCCACAGCAGTAGGAGTGGGATAAACTGATAGTGCCCTGAAGTGTCCTGGTTGCTAATGGCTACAGGGAAAGCAAATTGAATTACTGACCAATTAAACTTCCAGGATATATCTCTTAACCTTTTACATGGTTCCTCTGTCAATACTGAGTGTCATTTTAACCACTCTGGAACTATTTGATGGAAATTTTAAGATTCCCTTTAGCAGCCCAAGGGCTTGTGCTAGGCTTGCCTGGAATAGAGTTAATTTACTTCAATTTACTTCATAGTAGCTGCAACTGTGCCATGTTTTGGATTTGTGACTAAAACAGTTAAGACTTTTTAATGTAGGAATGCAAAAAGTTTAAAAAGTGTTTAAATGGAATAAAAGCTTTTCTGCTTCTCGTGGTGCCCCACCACCAAGCAGGGGGTGCACAAAAAGCTGTGAAAGGACACAAACAGGACATCTGACATCAACTGAACAAAGGGATATTTCACATCGTATGATGTCACACTCAGAAATAAAATCTGGTGGAAAGGAGAAGCATGACACACCTATAGAATTACAGCAGGTGTCTTCCCAAGTAATTATTTCATGGAGATGACAAAACACCTGCCAGCCAACAAAAATTAATGGATTAATTCCTTATGTTGTTTTGCTTCTGTGTGCAGCTTTTGCTATAAAACTGTTTTAATCTGAATTTACAAGTTTCTCACTGTTATCCTTCCCATTCTTTTCATGCTCCAGCTTGAGGTAGAGAGTGAGTGAGCAGCACAGTGGAGATCAGTGGCCTGCTGGGGTTAGCTCACAACAGTGCTACAGCATGAAATATATATAAAATACAGAAATATATTTTTATATCTTATATATAATAAATATATATTAGACTAAAGTTGCAATTTGCAATATACACACATGTTTCTCACCAGGATTAAAATGACAGCAGGGTATAAAATTGTCACACTTTTCACACAGTAATTAATTAAAAAAATAATAAAGGATGCCACTTTCTCATCCTCTCTAGAGCATAATTAGGTTTTTAATTTGCTTAAGTGTGGAAAGTATCCAGAAATTTGCTCACTACTTACTTCAAAGTGGACAGGAGTTAATTTCTGGGTAAAGGTTTGCAGATTAACTGTTGTACTCTTGTCACTCACTTTCCTTCAGACTTGAGTGTGAGACTGGAGTATTAGAAATATTTAGATGTGAGATTTAATCACTACTGATGAAACTGAACATCTTGTTAAACAAATCTTTGCAGAAAAAAATCAAGCAGAACATTTATACATTTCTATATGTTTAAATCTCTAAGTAGAGACCTTCCTTTTTCGAATCCACAAACATAGAAAAACAGAACAAAGTGTATATGTTGATAAAATACACTTTTCTTGCTGAAATCCTTTAAGGTCTGAGAATTTTTCTGACTATGCCTACAACAGTATTCTACAAATTTATCTTATTGTACCCTCTACTGTGTTGGTTTTAGTTTTTGCAGATATCTGGGTGTAAAGATTAATAGAATTGCTCAGTTGATGATAACATTCAAATGAGTAACTACCTCTCATTCCTTAACAGTACTGAAATTATACTACTAATATTGGCTTTAATGCTTACTCCAACAGTGGTCATGTTTTTCCTTTAGAGAAAAAGTCAGAAGGACAAACTGGAGATGCATTTGCAGATGGAATGGGCTATGTTCCTACAAATACCATAGAGAGCTGAATTACAGTCAGGTGAAAGAAACTTTGTTGCCCTTTGAGAACCATCAAGCAGTATTTCCAGGTCTGATTTGAAATCTCTAAATTTGTTTTTGTACTCTGGAGCTTCTTCTCAGTCCTGCTTTAAAGAAGAGTGAAAAATAAGTCAGGTTTTCTGCCACATTAACTGCATTTTCCTATTACATTCATTTGTGTCAGAGCTAAACAATGCCTGACCATTGATAAAAAAGGCAGTACAGACTGTTTCTGTTCTTGGAGTTCTTTCCTGAAAAAGTATGGAATTCTTCTGTAAAACAGACTGCTCAACATCCTTATGTTTTCTGACTCATTTGTATACCTTCCTGTAAAGAAAAAAAAAATCCCTGAATCTCTGAAATATTTTGGAGTAAAAGTTTAAGCAGTGATTGACAATTTGAAATTTAAATAATGGCTTCATCAATGCTCTCATACCAAATACATAACAAGGATATCCATTGTAAAAAATTGTGATTGGAGCAAGACCACTTCTTTTTGGCTTTAATTTTGGCAGTCCAATTCTGGTCCAGTTGAATATAGTGACAAAATTCCCATTAACCTCAGTATTGCAGAACTTTGTTTGAGGAGTTTCTATTGCCATTACTAATAGAGGCACAAGCCTCCAATGCAATCACGTTCTATGGAGAACACATTTTGTGTTGTGCCAAACTAGTAATATTCAGGAAACAGGTCACAGTCTATAAAACTGCAATGTGCTAATGCTTTTATTCTTTTCACAACTCCATTAAATTAGAACAGTAATACATGCTTGTTCAGTATGGTAATCCCATTCTTCACTCCCATGACAACATGCAGCTTCACCTTTCAGTAGGCTTAGAATGACTGCATGATCTTTCAAAAGACTCAGTATTGCAGTGTGAAACCATGACAGTGCTTTTTTCATATTCAGGTTATGTTCTCACTCCTAACCAATCTAGCTGTGTTCATCAAAGAGCAATCTGCTTATACATCTGAGTGCTGTGGAAATAAAATCTGTCCTTCAAAATGGAGACTTAGTCTCATTTCTCTATTGGCCACTGGAATGCTCATAATAAAGCTTAAAGTGACTCACCCTTTAATACGTGCACTAATCAAAACTGATGTCATTCCAGGCAATTGAGATGTGTGAGACTGATTTTAAAGCAGATGTTCATGTCTTCAAAATAACCACTCTTCTGTTATTTGCTGATTTTTTCTTTCTGAGTTAGTGTTCTACTAGGGGATAGAGAATGTACTGAAAGATAAAATAACTAGTTTGAAGTAGTAAATTAACACAAAATAAATAAAAGCCTGGTCCCGTGCTTTAGATTAACATTTTCATGGTTGTTTCCTTAAATTTCTACAACTCACATTGACATGTATCATATCATTACAGCATCTCACTCCATAGTATGTTGACAAAAGAGGTCACAATCCTTATTCTGTAATTGCAAAGATTTCTGCCTTAGTACCTCTAAATCTGCAAAGTCATCAAGGACAGTACATGGAGGTGAATAAGCAAGTAGAAAACAAATCATACTGAAAATCAAATAGGACATGATTGAGGGTTTTTTTAAAATTATTATTTTACAAGGTGTCTACAAGCACATCATTCTAGAGCTTGAAATGAAAGCAGGAGAATTACCTGTTTTTATATGACTAAATTATCAGATAAGGCAAAGACAAGCACAAGTTAACAACAAAATATTTGGTGCCAGATAGCAACAGATTTTAATTTATATATATGCTTGGCCAGCACAAGCAAGTTCATTTTCCACAGCAACGCCTTTTATGTAGACTGAGATTTAGTAAAGATCTTGTTTCTTTAGCACATCTGAGACTCCTGGCTGAAAGGCTCAAGGCCACACAATTAAATAAATTTCTTGTTGAGCAGAGAGTTTGTACAGGTTTTGAACTGCATGGAAATTAGGTAATGAGAGGAGATTGTGCTTGCAACTGACTGCCATATGGGTCTGTGTATTGGGTTTGCATGGCCAGGTTTTGGTAGTGGTTGTGACTACACGTGTGACTTCTGTGAAAAGCTGCTGGAAACTTCCCCTGTGTCCCACAAAACCCATGCCAGGTGGGCTCCAAGACAGGCCCTCTGCTGTTGCAGTTTGGCTCCCACAATCTCAGGAGAAGACCAGCTGGTAGTCTTGTGGCAAATAAAAAGGACAAACACAATTGGGTCATCCAAAAAGTGAAACAGCTTCAACGGCAAAATAACAAACAGCAGAAAATCAACACACAGTACAGGGTTAGCCACAAAAGGCACAAATGGCTCAGTTCAACAATATCAATATGGTAGGTCTGGGTGGTGGTCAGAGGGTAGGGTAGGGATCCAATCACAAATTGGGATAAGAAATATGCAAAATAATGCTGCAAACAACCGATCAGAGTAAATAACTGGGGAACATTCTAGAGGCACAACCTAATATGGGCAGGTCCATTAACATATTCACTCCAATGGGTCCTGGTTTCTCTAACTTTGCTCACCCTAATTTTAGTCTCTGCCTACAGGCCTGTTTCCCACAGAATTAAGTTGATGACTTCTGTATAAAAAGGTGGAGCTGTCCCACTGTCTATACCTACCACACTCTGCTAGCAAAAGCCAAGCTCCAAAGAAGCTGTGGTAACACCTCTGGAATATAAAGTTGTGTGAACTGCAGCCCACAGGAAGCACTCACATTCCAGAAGTTCATGGAGAGACACCTCATGGTGGAGCATGGGAACAGTGTGCAGAGGTGTTTTTCTGAGGCATAAGGACTGGCTGAGACAATGTGTAGCCCCCATTCCCTGACACCTGTTACAGGGGGAGGAGGTAGAGAATTCTGGTGTGTAGTTAAGCCCAGAAAGGATGGAGCAGTGGGCAGAAGATGCTTTTAAGATGTAGATTTATTTCACATTATTCTACTCTTGTTTGACTGATGATAAGTTAAACTAATTTCCTCAAGTTTAGTTTGTTTTACCAGTCACAATAGTTTTTGACTGATCTTGCCCTGTGTATATTATATATATATATATTTACATATTTATAAATTTATATATACATTAGTATTTATATTCATATGTCTATATTTATATTTATCTTTTATACACAAATATATATTATATATTTATATTTGTATAGTTATTTATATATAAAAAACCCATTAGCTTTTTACTCTGTTTTTCTTTCTTTGCTGAGCTGAGAAGAAGATTGATAGAGTGGCTTTGGAGGGTACCTGGCCTCCAGTCAGTTATCCCCCAATACATTATGACACAAGGTTCAAGGTTCTCTAGATAAATGCCAGGAGTCCTATCTCTCTCCAGCTCATGTGATAAAGGGAGCAAAACTATAGAGCAAAATAGGATGCCTTTGAAAGTAAAGCAGTGGAGCCAGTTTCCTTTTTTTTTTTTTTTTTTTTTAAGGGAAGGGAAGGTAAAACTTCTGAAGAATTTGAAGATACAAAACTAAATTAATAACTTCAGAGCTGTAGGTTTTTACTTCAAATCATCTGATATGGCTCAAAGAACAGCAAGAGGGTTTCAACCCTAAAAGACTACATAGGTAACAGACATTTTCTAGTAGCTTCCTTAGAATATTCTTGCCATATCTTAGGAGAGAAAGCAATTTTTTCTCTATTACCTTTAAACTTTTTTAATGCTCTGGGCAGGTGTTGCCTGGCCCCTCCATTCTTCGAAGTGAATTTTCTGATTCCTCTGTCCTTCTTGGTAGCTGGAGGTGAGCAGCTAAAATTTTTGTCATTACCTTTTCCATTCAAGCTCTGTTTCCTCATGCAATTCCATTCACATTTTTATGATCTGTAATGTTTCATTCTTAGCAGTCAGAATTAGTTTTGTGACCATCGGCCATCCAATACCCATTAGACCCAGAGAGGAAATATAAAAAGTGCTTGGAAAGCATTGATGGCGTGAGCATCTACAAAGGGAATATCTATGTTGAAGGCTCATCTGAGCTAATTAGTACTGGGATCAGAATGTTCCAGTTAGCCTAACCTGTGTATAAGTATTCCCACAGCAAAGCCTTCTGTGTGTTGCTGTCCCCAACGTGTGTGCCCAGGAGAGCAAAGCCCTGCTACTTTGTGCTGTTGTGCACTGGGATTTGTTCCTGTGCAGCTGAGTCAAATGAGAGAACATGCCTTACTTTGGAAAGGACAGTGCTGCAGCAATCCACACATCTCTTTTGTTTCTGAAGACAGGTTCTGGGCTGAGCTGAAGGACAAAATAGCTGTTAGCTCATACAAATAGCTGAAATCCAGTGGGCCTAGGGTAAAATAAGCATATAGTAAGGTTTTTAATTAATAAAATTAACAGGAGGATTTTAAGACTAAAATCAAAGTAGTGGATATGTTCTTGCTTAACTAATTTATAATCTGGTATTTGGTCATATCTAATACCCAATAAAGATGCCTCCATGTAGTTGAGCTGCCCATCTTTACACTAAAGAAACCCAACTAACCATCTCCTTAAGAATCTCTTCTATTGCTGTATGCACAAAAGCTTATGGAAAGCCTAATAAGTGATACTCTTACTATTATATTTTTCATTTATAATAGTGAAGAAAGTTCAGGGCAATATTTAGTGAAAGCTGATAGCTATTTGGAACAAAATTAAATACAATAATGCTGATATGCTAATTTATTGGCTAGTGAGACCTTTTAATAAGCTGATAGTTTCTAGGCCCTAGCAATTCATAATTGTTTATACTGTTAAATCTCTTAGGAGTAACATGCTTGCTATTAAAATCTAGACAGAAGAATTCACTAATTTCCTATGTCCAAATGTCATTGTAGAATAGTTATGTGGGAACTCTAGAGGTTGTCTAGCCCAATCCCTTCCTGCTCAAGCAGAGTTACATATACCTGGCTACCCAGGACGACATCCAGACATCTTTTGACTAACAGTCTAGTCACTCTTCAGGAATGGAAAGTCCACAAGCTGCCTGGGGAAACTGCCAGTGTTCACTGCCTGCACAATAACAAGGTGCTTCCTGATGTTCATAAAGAATCTCCTGTGTTTCAGTTTATTACCACTGACTCAGATCCTGTCATCCTGTACCACTGAAAATAGCCTGATTCTGTCCCATTTCTGCCTTCCCTTAGGGTATTTACACACAGTGAAAAGATCCCTCCAGAGGCCTCTCTTTTGACTCTTACTGCTGGACAGTCCCAACTCTTTCAGTCTTCCCTAATATGGGAAATGTTTCAGACCATCACTTTTCTGGCTCTTTGCTGAATCAGTGTGTCTATGTTCCTTCCGTGCTGAGGTGCCCAGAACTGGACTCTGCCCACCAGTGCTGAATAGAAGACAATTATCCCATCCCTCCATCTTCTGGTACCACTTTTATTCATGCAGCTGATCATAACCATCAGCCTTCTTTGCCACAAGAACATATCACTGACTTCCATTCAAATTTTGTGTCCACCAGGACTTTCCTCCCAGGCTGCTTTCTAGCTGGATATCCCTTAGCATATCTTGATGCATGGGTTTGTTCCTTTTCAGGTACAGATTCCACACTCCCCTTTGTTGAATTTCATGTGCTTCCTGCCTGACCACATCCTTCAGGATATAAGCACAATCTTCTAGTATATGAGAGTCTCCCTCAGTTTTATGTGATCAACACAAATACAGTTAGGGAAATAGCAAAAATTAACTGAAAAGAACAATACAAGTCTTACCGAGCATATCTGTAATGAGAATGATAGGAAATAAGGACTATCTTCTCATAATGATGAATGTGATCAGTAATTGTACTTTTTTTTTTCCCACTTAAAATAGAATATGATATTAGACCAAATAGAAAAATTCCAGTTTAACCTGGGCCTATATGTGTTGGAACCCTGGACACAGAGAATTTCTAGCTTTCTGTGCTGACAGATGCTGACCCTCAGAACATTTTGGAGCTTTTGACCTGAGACCTTGGCACAGGCTTTCAAAATTCAGTGGCAGAACTGGGATGATGGGTTTGTAGTTTTAAGAGAAGTGCATGATATCACATGTTGAAAAAATTATAGTTTTAGGTTTTGGGGTATAGTGCTATATATGGAGTAATACGGAGGTTTTAGGGCATTAGCTCTTCTTCTTTTTCCACCTTTTTCATCATAGGCTTGGGTGATATTGTGTGATTCAGTGTAAAACTCTGCATTGCAAGCCGCAGCTGTCTAGTTATTGGGTTAAAAGGAAAAACAAAAAAAATCTAGCCAAAAATTATTCATTGGTTGATTTACCCTTGGAAGACCTTGTAGAGAGAAACTATCATTGTCATTTCTAACTTGTTAGCTGAAGGGCTAAGAACTCACTCCCTTGTGAGACTGTAACATTGATAAGAACTAATAAACATCTAAAATCTGAACAAGAAATATCATCTCACTCATCAGTCCTGACCTTGAAAGAAAGTAAAACCCCTACATATATGAGCCATTTTTGTTGTCACTGTTGGGAATTTTCTGTGTGATAAAACATGAGCAGAAAGGAAAGAAGGAATAATAAAAGTATAACAGAAACATAATATCAGTAGAAGCTGCTTAAAAGGCCTCCTGATAATAAAGGAAAAATGAGCTTTTCTATCTTGAAATGATATACCAGATAGGAGTTGCCAGTTATTACCTATGAGAAAATACCTTTGAAACTAAAAGCTGTCAGAATGGAAATGTCCATTCTTACAATGACAAAGGTAACATCTTTTAATTCTAACTGCTTATTATTAAAAGAAAAATCTGAAGGAAAAGCTAACTGCCCTGCCTGTAGCTTCCTTGCAAAATGATGTCTAATGCAATGCAAGTAACACTTCAGTTGACAATACAGGTACTAAAAACTCCCAGAAAGCTGCAGATGACTCGTGATTCAGTTTGAAAATGGCATGTTTGATAGCAGAAAGGTTGCTGTCAGTCTTCTTTGCTTGAAACGGGCTTGCTCCTGACATGTAGGTGGTTTGTTCTAGGCAGAGGCTTATACTCTGAAACCTCCTTACATTTGGACAGACAAGCCTTCTCCTTAAATAGCAATGATGGTCAGCTATAAGATTTAATCATAAGAACTATATCTATGGGCTTCTTGTAAATGACTTAAAAATGGGAACGTTTCTCACAATAATAATATCAAATGGTCAGTTACTTTAGGGCTCAACTTGACCTTAGATGGCAATGCAAATAATGTCTAAGACAGATTTGAAATTTTCTACCTACCTCCTGTCATGTTCAGGCTAAGAACTGAAGGATATACTTTTGTAAATGTAGTTTACTTGATGATTTATACAATTACCAAACCTTATAGCACCTTCAAGTTTAATGGAATGACTTATAATATTATTTTTTTTCTAAAATTGCATTTATGAAAAACATGGTGCAAAGAAAGGTACTTCAAATTTATCACTTCTGAGAATGATTCACAATTTCTTTGGAGTCACTAGTCAATAAAATGTGCATAAAATATCACATTCTTGTTTTAAAACAGCAACAACAGCAACAACAACAAAAAAGGCTGGGGAAAAAAGGGATTATACATATATTTTCAGTGTTTAAGAAAAAAAAAGCAATGGATCTTGCTGCTTATCCCAATTTACCAGAGAATTTGACATCCTTAGATGGAGAAGAGTAAAAAAGGGAAAATGTTTAGAAAGTAGGGAAAAAGAAGATGATTCCTGGAAAAATAAAAACACTCATCAATGACTAATTGTAAATTTTACCATAGTCTGCAAAATTTGTAGTGTAATGATTTCAATATTATGCTACACTTTACACATATCTTGCGTATATATTGCATGCATCATAATATATAATGTAGCGTTTATTATATGAACAAAATATTGAAAGCAAAACCTCTCTTTAGGAAGAGGTAAAAAGTTTATATTTTATGTTGTTTTTTATGGCCATATGATAAGCAAAGCCACTAAACTATTTTTTTCAAATGCATACAAGTTGCATGCCTGTAGTGGTGCTTCACATCCTGTAACAGTTTATGGACTTTTTCACATATGAATCCTTTCTTTTATCTCATGAACCTTTTTTTTATCTGAACCTTGAAATTTGTCCGGGTAATTTGCAGTCTGTAACATTTCCACCCCACAATGTTAGTGGCTGAATATATTTCAAGACAGTAAGTATGTCCTTATTTTCACCCTCATCATTACTGCATTCAAGAACACATTTTATGTGGAAGTAATTGACAATAGCAAAAGGTAATAAAGGTATTGAGAGGAGTGTTCACACATTTTGCCTCTAAACAGACCTATAATTGGGATATTAAAACAAGTACCTCAGGTCCTTATGGGTTAGTCTCTGACATTCAAGGTTTCAGATCTCAATATAGATGCTTTTCTTTGCTTAAGTAGAAAACAATATTTATACTTCTCTAACTTACTTCCAATGCCTGGGTAATGCTGTGTAAAAAAAGGATCAAAAAGAAATATTTATAAAATATATAGTGAAGCTAAATTGTCCATTTCTTGGACCTAGCAGACAAATATTACAGCAGATCATTTTAATAAAATTCACAAAGAAGAGACCTAATTAATTTTTTTTTTCCAGAGTATTTTTGATGAGATTTCTTTGCATGAACCTCAGGTACATCTTCACATCTAATTAATTTAGAAAGAGTCACCTATTCCAGGTCTTGGAGACAGCAAACAAAGATACTCAGTGCTTTCAAAATTCGTGTTTTATGTTGCTAAATAATGCAGTGGTTTCTGAAGGGGTAAAATTCTCTCTCTTTAAGTAAAGCACTCTATGAAATTCAAAAGGCTTCATAGTGGGTTTTAAAGCTATTAAATAGCCTATAGCAAGTACTGTTATGTAATCCTTTAAACCACCATTTGTGGTAAAATGGTTTTCCCTCGGGTGCATAGATAAATAGGTTTCTGTACTGCTCTNTATTTGCAACAAGACATCCATCTGAAGGCTGAAGTCCATCTGAGTTCTGAGTTAAAAGAGCCCATGATAAAGTCCCTAGAATCAGCTTCCTTGTTGCAAAGGCTTTGTCAGAGTCCCTGGGCTGGGGGCTTCACTTGGCAGGAGTTCATCAGGCCATGGTCTTCTTCTTCTCCATAGTGTGCAGGAGAAAGATCCAGGGGTGCAGGCTGCAAGCCAGCAGGGAAACTGGGAGCAGGCACTTCTTCTTTGCAGGGTGCAGAAGCAAGATGGGTAGTACAGGGAAGCAGACAAGCAGGNCCGGGTACAGGGAAGCAGACAAGCAGGGAATCAGGGAGCCCTACAGGGTTTCTGCCTTTGTAAAAGTCATCTCGAAGCTTTGTTATTCCTTCTTGGTTTTGGTTGCATATGATCTTCTTCCTTAGTGTATAGGATGCAGGGACCAGGAACCAGAAGCCAGGAATGCAGCCATGCTGACATCCAGGAGAAAACAAGCCAGGAATTCCAGAGCCACCCTGACATCCCTGTACCAGGGGGTTTTATTTCCAAATTACCCAATAAGTTGAAAGCACAATTCTAAACAAATCTTACTACACCTATCAGAAATTCATTTCTAACACACAAAAAAGTGATGCTCATTTACGCTTGTTTTCTATCTGTCCATGTATGTGACTCTATCTTGTTCCATCTTAAAAATGTAAACAATATTCTATGCAAACACTCTATCTTCTTAATGTAAATAGGTTTATCTTATTTTTCTCTTAAAATGCAAACAATGTTCTTACTATGTCTTTGTTATGTCTTGGAGACAGGTCACAGAACTGGACAAAAGGAATTGTCTGCGTTTCAAAGGCTTTCTCTTACTCAAAAAATACCTAAAGTTTAGGTACTTACCTAAACTTTATTTCTAAAGTGCTTAGGATATATTTTACCTTCTTACTCCCTTATCTACTTAAAATTGCAACTAGAAATTGTACTTATATCTCCACTCTACATCCATGAAATTCAATACATCCCAATTTCTCTAAAGATTTTAATTCAATGTCTGTAAACCTTTCTTCCTCTGTGGAGTTCCGAGAAACTCCTGCCTCTTGTACTCCAACAGTTTCAACTTACTAATGAACACAGTACTATGTCAGCTGGAGTTCATGGTGGCCATTATTATCTGTAGCATGAAATCTGAGTTACTTATTCTTGTTGTGATACTTTGAGGTTTTTTGTTTTGTTTTGTGGTTTTTTTGTTGGTGGTGTTGTGGGATTTTTGTTTGGTTTTTTGTTTGGTTTTTTTTAAAATTTTTTTTCCATTAATCTACAAGCAGTATTTTAATGAAGAGATGTATATCAGATACAATTTTATATCCAGCATAAAAATGTCCTGTAAAGGAAGAAAACACCTTCCTGATCCATCATGTCTGTCTAGGCATTTTCTAAGAATACTTGTACAAAGCCTGCACCATACCTCAACTTTTCATGCATCAGAGTACCTGAAAGTAGTTGTAAAGATTACATCACATAACACAGAGCACACAAACTGAAACTTTGATGGAGTACCATGCTGTCATTTGCAAACAGAAATGTTTGAATTTCATACAAGAAAATGGCATGATCTTGAATTTTGGAAAATAGATTTCTCTTTACACAAGTGGGTTTCTTGGGAAAAAAAAAAAAATTCTGAATAAAGGATGAATATGTGCATACATTTGACCAAATCAAAAAGCTTTGATTTCTGAAGGAGTGGAATAAAGAACTATACCAATTGATGTCCAGGTGGATTTGCCCTCTATTGGTCTTATGCATTTAAATATGCTTCCCTATAATACTCTTGGTGTATTCCCAAATGTAAGGATGCCAATTTTTATGCAGCTATTTTTTTTTTTCTGATGTTATTTAACACTGCCAATCTGGACTATACTGACTCAGAGGAAAAAATATATTCTTGCCATGAGTACAGATGGACCACCAGACACTGAGTGTGAAAGTCTGCTACATACATGTATGCTTATATTATGGCAATATCTGTCAGTTGATTTCTCAATTGTTTGTTGGTTTGGTTTTTGAGATTTTTTATGTCTAGCTCATTATGGCTCTGTTGGTTTTGTTCATAGCTGCTTTCTTCTCCCTAAATATCAATTTTCCACCTTCCTTCGATTAATATATCATGGTTGTCTCTTTTTTATTGTGTTCTTCTTTTTCAATTTCAAAGAGGAAAATGATACTGAGGGATAATCAACTCTTTCTGCCTTTGCTAGTGGAGAGCATGATGGAGAAGAAATGGGATAAATCTTTTTCTCCTTCAGTGTAAAGCAGAGGTTACCCTAGGGCTGAACAGAGCTCATCCTCAAAACCATACAGAAAAATATTGTATTTTTGATGTGAGAACTCAAGAGAAATATAAGTTCATACTCTGCTAAATTCTTCTTGCACAAAATGTTTGGTTAATTTTTTAAAATTAATTAATTTAGTTTAGAAATTGTAGCAAAAATAGAAAATGGTGGTTTAGTTGTCGTTTATGTTAATGCCTTAATGCTTTAATGTTGCACTTTAAACAGTTATGTTTCTGAGGCTGTAAACAAAAGAAGTCCTTTTCCTGTTTGTCATTTTGGGGTTGTGGGGGTGCAAGGTAACTCTTTTGGTTACTTTATTATGAACTATAATGGAAATTTTGTCCTCCTAATTCTGTCTTTTGTAAATTATTAGTCTTATTCTTCCTAAACCAACAGTTCTTATTTCAAATGCAATACAATTTGGTTTTGGAGAATATTCATCAGTATTTAATGATGCATGAAATGTGTAATGGCAACAAAGATGTCACTCAATCTCACACTTTTACTATTAGTGCACTTTTTAAGAATAGCATATACAATTCCAACAGTCAAAATCCAAAATCAACACCCAAATTTCCACCTTACTTTCTAAAATAGTGTTTCTGGGAGAAAAAAAAAAAAAAAAAAAAAAAAATTAGGAGTACAGTGTGTCAATCTCTTCTAGATCCCTCATATGCCCCAAAGAGGGTGCAAAAAGAGCTGTACCATAGTAGAGCTATATAGATGCTGTAAGAACCAGATCTTAGTGGTAGCCTGCTGGTGTCTCAGTCTAGCAATGGAACTTACCTGTGCCTTGCCTAGATTTCATCTTGGAGAGTGTGGGAAGATGACTGAGGGTAAAAAAAGATAATGATATGGAAATTACAGGGGAAAATATAATTGCTGCTCCCTGGATGGAGCACAGTTAACATACCCAGCCTCCCACACATAATACTAAGGGAGACTAAATAGAGAGTGGAGTGGAGATGCCCCAGACAGGCTTTGTCAAAGCCTTGTAGAGGAGGGAACTCAATGGTAGCTTGTGGTCGATAAACTGCAGAGCAGCTGTCAACCAAGGCAGATAAAGGAAAATGTTGTGCTGCTGAATCAGCAGAAAATCTCTTCTTGGACTGATGCATGTCCCCATCCCAGGGTTATCTCAGGTACTATTCTGAGGTATCCGCCCCTAAGGTACAACAACTATGCGCTAAAATGCATTACTAAAGTAACTTAAACTCCTCCTAAGCACAAATAAAGGGTTTAAAAGTGAAGTAGGAATGGAGAAGATTTGGAGAAGGCTACATTGTAGCCTGTGGGTTTAATTGACAGGCTGGAGGTATATTTTCCCTTCCTGAGAGGCCTATTGGGTGGGTAAGAGCCATACTCTCTGAGAGCTGAATGATGATCCCACACCAGATTTTTGGAGGATTAGATCTTGTCTGCACAGTGCTTTGAATTCATATATTGCTTTGAACATATTGTTGAAGTCAGACATGATCATAACAATTCTTTAACATTTAACCCACCACAATTTTAGTGAGTGTCATTCTGTAAACTGTTAATGTGAGCCTTCAAGAGCACTGACAGTCTCTGGCAGTAGTGAAGGCATGGAGACTCAGGAGAGGGTCTCTCTGTTTGGAGTTTGACCCTGAACAAGTCCGTTTAGCTGCCCTCCAATCCAGTGAACTGCTCAGTGAGGGCTCCTCATAACAGGATGCTGACAGATTGGCTGGGCAGAAGGTCTCAGCCTTCCAGGGGCTTAAACACAAGGGGTTTGAGTAAATCTCCCCTTTTCATGGAACAGAGGGGCAGGAAGTTCCTTCACTTGGACAGAAGCAAAGACAGAGCTAATGAGTGTGCATTATATTTTTTATGGAATTGATATTTAGGAGACAACAGAAAAAGGGAGCCTTTTTTCCTGTGCATGTAAACATAATATATCTTTCAGAACCATAAATAATTGTTCTCTCTTCTTTTAAGAAGTCTTCTTTACAGGAAAAGAAGACAGAATCTGATTGTTGGAAATCCATGAAAAATTATTAAAACAATATGTAATTATTTTCCACATAGATGAAGATTTTTGCTTGTCAAGTACTATAGCAGCAACTATGGCAGATGGTATTAAATTAAAAAAAAAAAAAAAATTATAA
>VWZN01022283.1:205270-217660 GCA_013396955.1 Regulus satrapa | reverse complement strand
TGAGGTTGTTGTTTCTCTGCCGATTTTATCATCGGCGAAGGATTTTGATCCCTTTCTCTCAGTGTCTCCCTTCAGTCCCGCAGTGACTTTAAAGCCTTCGCTGCTCGCAGACCAAATTTTGCAGCTTTCTAGAATTAGCTGCCAGCATAAATTAAAAGATCATAATTTTAAAAAAAGTCCTGTTGCGGGTGTGGAGCAGCAACAGGTTCCCCGGGGTGGCCCTGGGTGAGTGCGCTCGGCACGGTTCGGGTTTGGCAGGGAGGAGCTGAGGGTGAATGATCCCGGGTTTCGGGATCATTCTCCTGCAGGGATGTTCCTCCCTCACACATGTGCAAAGTCATCCTTGCTGCTTTCCCTGCTTTCTGGAGCTGCCCACGAGGAAAATGCTTTTTTTTCAGCTCCCGCGTTTCTGTTTGGTTTTGTTGTTTTTTTTTTTAAATTCGCAGCAAGGCGTTTAAAGCTCCCCGTGCTGAATTGGAATGTTTTTAGAGAAGCTGACCAAGAAATGCAAGCCCTTAATATTTTTATGAAAATTTGTCGTCGCCTCGGACAACGAGACAGGATTTTGCTGCTGGGTCAGACCTGGTGGTGGCATTTTTGCTCTTTAGCTCCTTCGGTGTTGTGTCGGTTTCCTTCAAGACATTTCACAGCCGCTGTCAGAAATTGAGAGCTCAGTCATTTGCGGTGTGTTTAACCTGCAAATCTTCCATTTCCCTCCCTCGCAGTCGCTTGAGCGGTGAAGGGAGCAAAGCGTTCGGCGCAGATGTCAGGAAACACTTCCCTCAGCTCAGCAAGGTGTTCAAGGTATGGTTTTTTCCACTCGGTTCTTTTGCACTTCAATCGACAAAAATCCCCCTTTGACGGGCAAGGTCAGTGGGCGGTGAAAGACTCGAATTTAGGTGCGTGTGTCGAGTCCCGGAATGGTTAAGGTTGGAAAAGACCTCTGGGATGATGGAATCCAACCACTGGAGAGTCCAGTGAGAGAGCAGAACGTGCACAGGCAAAGTGAGGAGCGTGGGGTGCTGGGGATTCATTTCATTAAAGGTGTTTTAATTACAAAATGCCTGCAGTTCTTGGATCGATTCGGTGTGCACAGAATTCAGGGAGCCTTTCTCCAGATGTTTGCTTCTGACACCTCCCCAGAAGTGTTGATATCCAGACAGTGCACTCTCCGTTTCTTTTCTAACCCGAGATTCTGTGGGGTTTTTTTTGTTTGATTGTTTTTTTTCCAGGCACACATTTCCAGTCCAAACTTGGAGCTCAGTAATGCAGCGTTGCAGGCCTTGGGATTCTGCACTTTTAATTCGAATAACACAGCTGAATTACCTGGTAAGCAAACAAACTGGGAGCATAAATATACACAGCACAGCTCTTCCTTTCTGTTTTTCATGGCATTTATCTCCGTTTTGGCCAGGTTTTGTCTGTTGTAAAGCAGCGGGGTGGGGTTATTAATTATATTTTCTACACAAGTATGGTGACAGCTTTTCATGCTGTTACACTAATTCTGTTTTACCAACTTCTAGTTTCACCAAATGCTTTAGTAGCAATTAGTACAGTAATGAGTTGTGTGGAATGAGGGATCAAAAAAAAGATATTCGTGTGGGGAAAGAGTGAAGAGCCTGTTTGTAGGATTTGGGGGTGCACTGTGGAGCTTCCCCTCATTTTCCATCTTTTTCTTGGAGATTTCTTTGTTCCATCAAATCCTGGAGTGGTTTGAGTTGGAAGAGACCATTAAAAGCCATCTAGTCCAGCCCCAAATATTTCAAATTAATCTAAAGTCATCCAACATCTTACGACCTGCATTGCTAAAAAGTGCTGAATCCCTTTCACTAAAGGTTTTGTTTTTGACAGCTTGGGAGCTCCCTGTATTTACCTTATTAATTTTTATGTAATGAGCTGCAATTTTACCACCTTAAATAACAAAAACCTCTCGTAGGCTCTAAAATCAATTGATGACCAAAGTGCTGCTAAATTGGCTTAAAATCCGAGAAGTTCTGAATAGTAAATGCTTAACCTTTAACTAAAGCTATGTTCTATTTTATGGATTCTTATATTGGATTATTAATATTTGTGTATCCATACATTCTCAGCTTCTTGGCTACTTTACCAGGAGAAAAAAAAAAACCAAACTGCTCCCAAGTTTGATGTTTAAAGGCAATAAATCACTGGGGGGAGTTGAAGAGAGCAGAGTGACCTGGAATGTGTTGAGCGGGGTTTGTGTGTTGTGCTCGCAGCCGCTGAGATCCAGGAGTTGCTGGCAGCGGTGAACGGCGTCGCCGCCGGCTCCTCGGACAAGAACACTCGCACTCGGGCACTTTGGGTCATCTCCAAGCAGGCGTTTCCTGCAGAGATCGTTCAGAAGGAGGTGAGTTCCTCCCCCTGCCTCGTTTCTCACCCACAGGAAGGGCACTGTCCTCGTTTTTCGTTTTGGTGCGAGTGAGAGGGAGGCGAGGCGGGTTCTGGGTCGCTCTCCGCTCAGCAGCTTTCCAATCCCGAGGTTATTTCCCACCAAACCTGACAGCCAAGCGTTCAATTCTTGGAAAACTCGAGGCAGAAGTTACCTGCTGTTTCCCTGAAGTTTCCCATTCCTGCTGCAGCGTGACCAGTTCTGTCAGGAAGCAATGAAATATCACAGCGCAGAAAAGTTTGGAATGTTCCAGTTTGAAACGAGACCCGGCATAATCCAGAGACCATCCTGAAGAATGGAATGTCACAAATTCCAGCTCCTCCTGGAGCTGTTGATTTGAATTATTTATTTCACAATTTCAATTATTTCAATGTACATAATGTATTTAAGTTTTAATTTCAATAGTTCCATTATTTGAGCAGTCCGGGCTCTCACTGTGCTGCTCTCTTGTCCCCTCAGGTGTCCAACATTCTCTCCACCCTGGAAACAATCCTGACTAAAGGAGAAGTTCAGTCTGTTGTGGTTGAATACGAAGCACTTAACGTCATCATACGGTGAGAGCTCTGCAACACCCACCTGTGCCACCCTTTCATCAGGGGAAAACTTCATTAGTGGCACTAAAAGAAATACACGTAATGCTCTTAGAGTTGTTTATTGTGCTAAGGATTGCGTTGCCCTGGTTTTGATTGGGCCGGGGGGGTTGGATTTGGAATAACCTGATAACACCCAGGGGTGTTTTTAGTTCTTGCTGAGCACTGTTTGCTCTCAGTCAAGGACTTGGCAGCTCCTCCTGGGCACACAGGAGCTGCCAGGGGGCACAGCTGGGGCCTGGGGTATTCCCTGGAGCTGTGCCCAGCTGGGAGCAGCTGCACCACTTGTTCTGTGTCTTACAGTGACAGAAACACTGCCTTCATCACAGTAATATCCTTATTAAGGTACTATTTCAGGCCAGGTATCAGCTCTAATATTAATATATCAGTTATCACCCACAGTGCATTACAGCTATCCACGTAATGGATTGCAATATATGAATTCATATTATTAATTGTTGGTCTAATAAAAATTCATCGTGTGTATGCACAGCTGAAATTAAAAGTTTAGGGGTTTCTTTGTTGGTTTTTTCTTGCTTTATTTCCTTTTTGAGGCAAGGTGGTGGCTTGATCCTTTGTTCTCTGCTAATTTTTTCTGCTGGGAGTGCTAGAAGTAGAATAAAATGAGTAAATCGTGTTTTGTAGTGGAGTAATTGATGTAAAATGAGGTTCTGGTGTAGGAATTGGGCAGTGTTGCTTTCATTTTTAATGGCTTTTCAGGAATTATTCCCCACCTGTCGCCTGAGCATTAAGTCACGTTCTTAAATGTTGTTACCAAATCCTGCCTGCTTGAGAAATTCTCTGCCATTCTTGGGGGGTTTGTTTAAAAAGATCTTATTTTAAAATACCCCCTTGGCAGCACATTTTAGTGCAGTGTTTCCTACAGCTGTTGAAATTTCTGTTTCGTTGCAAAGGTGACTTTTTAGGGCCATCGTTCTGGTCAGCAGAACTAAAATACTCAACTTTTATCTTTATTTAGTAGTTTAATTTCTGTATTGGTGAGTAATGAGTGAATTTCTGAGTTAGTGAGCTTGTGTCTTCACTCTTTTTTTCTCTCATCTGGTTTGAACTCCATTTAAAATAATTCATTAAAATAACAAATAATAATACTAAAATAATTAAAAATAATATTTAAAAAAATAAACCCTTTAAAAATAATTATTTAAGACAGTTTTTGTCCTCTGGCTTTAATAAAATGACTTGAAAGGTAGAAAAACAAATTCTCCATGAGCTGTAGGGATGGAAAAGGGAGACTTGACAAAATCCTGGCATTTCTATATCCAGGCTAGCTTGAATATATGCCAGATATTCCCATTTCTGCACATGTTTGGATGCGTGTGGGATGCTGGAATTTTATCCTGGCGTGCTCTGAGAGTTTGGGAACAGGAGGAGAAAAATCAGAGCCCTGAGCAGCTCCATGGGGTCTGCGCGGAGCTGGCTCGGGCTGTTCCCAAAATCTGCCGGGGGTTGGTCCCAGCTGTGTGGGAGCCCCGTGGCCAAATTGGGCTTCGTGCATTCCTGCCAGGCTCAGCTCCTGGGGGGAAAGGGGAGGAACAGCTCCCAGGGCAGGCCCTTGTGCTTTTGGAGAGGTTTATGTGCACTAACGCTGGAACTTGGCACTGCCAGTCCAATCTCAGGAGCACAGCCGAGTGACAAAACCCCGAATAGTTCCTTATCAATCCCAGGTTGGATTAGAGCACTGATTGCTGATACCAAAACCACGCGAGCTGTCTGTTGGAAACGTGTCATCCATGGGTTGTTTTGCCTTTTTTTTTGTGTGGTTTTTTTTTGGATCCAGCTTAGTGGAGCAAACTCCGTCGCGCATGGGAGAAGAAGCCGTGAGGTGGGCAAAGCTGATCCTGCCCCTGGTTGTCCACTCGGCTCACAAAGTGCAGCTGCGAGGGGCCACGGCCCTGGAGATGGGGATGCCCCTGCTCCTGCAGAAGCAGCAGGAGGTGGCAGCTGTCACCGAGCACCTGATGACCACGGTGAGCCCACGGGAGCCACTTTGGGTTTCCTCTGTGTGGACAGAGAGTTCTGGATGCCAGGAAAGAAATAGAAAGAATGGAAATGGAAATACAGGATCACTGCCAGAGGTGCTGGGCAGGGAAGGGGGTGGGAGGCAGAATTTTGGAGGCCTGAGGGGGGAGATGGAGGCAGGGAAAGTGTTTTCCATGTGCTTTAAAATTCCCAATCCTGTGCAGCACCAGCCCCTTGGTGGTTTTCATGCTCCCTTTCACTTCCAGAATTTATTTCACTTATTTATTTAGTCTCATTTTCTGCTGAGAAACCCAAAACCCCAACCAAACCAGGTGGTGTTTGGGGTCAGGGCGTGTTTTGACTTCAATGCAGATATTTGGAGAACCGGAGATTGCTTTGTTGGTTGCCACTCTCACAATAACATCCATAAATTTCAACTAAAAAGAGAATCTATGATAGCAAAGCCTTTTTTTTTGAGAATTCAATCCTTCTGATGTAGAAAAACAGGTCGGTTGTGTCCCCAGATGTTGGTATGGATGTCCTTTTTTGAATATTTGAAATCTAGTTCTTGGAGAAATCCTGTTTTAAATCTGGTTCTTGGAGAAATCCTGCTTTAAATTTAGTTCTTGGAGAAATCCTGCTTTAAATCTGGTTCTTGGAGAAATCCTGTTTCTTTCTGTCTGCAGAAATTAATTTCAGAACTTCAGAAATTGTTCTCTACCAAAAACGAGACCTTCGTGCTAAAGCTGTGGCCCCTTTTTGTCCGATTGCTTGGAAAGGTAAGCAGAAGGGTCATGAACCTTAAAAAAAAAATAAAAATTCGGGTTTTTTTTTTTTAACCTTTTATTCTGAATTTCTTCCTGCTCAGACTCTGCATCGCAGTGGCAGCTTCATCAACTCCCTGCTGCAGCTGGAGGAGCTGGGGTTCCGCAGTGGCTCCCCAGTGGTGAAGAAAATTGCCTTCATTGCATGGAAGAGCCTCATTGATAATTTTGCTCTAAATCCAGGTAGATTTTAAAAAAAATAAAATTACCCTGACTCGTTTTTGCTTACTTTAATCCGTAACTAGAAAAAAAAATTAATTTGTTAGTGGATAATGCGTTATGGGTGTCCACATATATGACATTAATGTCATTAATAAAAGTTCATTGTGTGTATGCACAGCTGAAATCAAAAGTTTTGGGGTTTCTTAATTGGTTTTTTTTTCTTGTTTTGTTTCCTTTTTGAGGCAAGGTGATGGCTTGATCCTTTGTTCTCTGCTAATTTTTTCTGCTGGGAGTGCTAGAAGCAGAATGAAATGAGTAAATCCTGTTTTGTAGGGCTGTAACTGATCTAAAAGGCAATGAAATAGAGAACGAAATTTTCTGTATATTTTATTTTGGTTGGCTTCACTGGAAAAAGGCAACATTTCGGGATTCCAGAGGTGTTAAAAAAAGTTGTTTGAAAGTTGTAATCTAGATCTAAACAAGGTTTTGGTCCACCCTGTGTCAAAATACATTTTTTTTTAACCTTGACTCTGTTTCCCTGTGCTCTGAAGAGCAAATTCAGCGTTTGATTTTCCTGTCCCTGGAGCAGATGGGACCTAACACAGAGAGCAAGCAAGGGGGAATTTCTTCTGTTTATCACAACCCCCAGATGGGTCAGGCTGGGTCCAACCTCCCTCCTCAACCAGGCCGGGCTCAGGTTGGAATTCAGAAAATTCAAAAGAAACAATTGATTTTTTTAAAAATTTTTTTCCCCACAGCTGTTCTAGGCAGTAAGAAACTTAGAAAAGGTTGGCATGGTTGAGTTTTGCAAATTAAGCTTCCCTGAATGAGGCTAAAAGATAAAAAGCGTGATGGTTTAATCAGCTTTGGCTGAGCTGGGATGGAATGGTTCAAAATGCACTTGGTTTGTTTTTGTTCTGGCAGACATCCTGTGCAGTGCTAAGAGGCTGAAACTGCTGATGCAGCCCCTGAGCTCCATCCACGTGAGGACAGAGGCGCTGGCACTCACCAAGCTGGAGGTGTGGTGGTATTTACTGATGAGGCTGGGGTCTCACCTGCCCTCCAACTTTGAACAGGTAACGCAGGTGGCAGTGAAATCAGAGTGCTGTAAAATATCCCTGTTTCATCCCTGCCCGCTTTGCTGCTGAAATCCAGCTCCCTCAAGGAAGCCATTTGTCCTTAGAGATGGTTTAGAAGGAATATTTGGAACTCACAGCCCTAAAATATTGGGAATGTCCTGTGAGCATCTCTGAAAATCTCCCCTGAGTGCAGTCAGCCTGTTAAATAAAGGCTCCTCTCTCCTTTCACCGAGGAACTGTGGGCTTGGAAAAGGCTGCCAGAAGAAAACTGAGGAAAACACCATCAATTTTTAGGAAGATAGAAAGAAAAACGATGCAGGTGTTTCATTTCTGGCCACGTCGGAAGTGGAATGGACCTGTTCTATTCAGCACCTGGATTTCATTAAATTAATTTCATTAAGTAAAGGGAGGGATAAGTATTTTCTTGGGCTTATTAAAATATATTGCATCCAGCAGGAATTTGTGTTTGATTAGCCATTGCTAATTGATCCTAAATACGCAGCACCCCTGATCAGTGAGCAGCAGCCCAGCGTGTGATATTTGAAAGGAGGTTTTTTGTGGCTTGCACGTGGCTGCAGCTGCTGCTGGGCTCCCTTTGCAGGTTTGTGTGCCATTAATCCAAAGTACCCTGAGCGTGGATCCCGCTGCTGCATCCCCGGGAACGCCCTCACGGCCCGGCAACCCCAGCCTGGGCTCAGCAACCCCCGGGCAGAAATCAGGTACTGAAACATCAGCAAACCTCTTGGAACTTTCCAGCTGCATTTCAGAGAATCATCTCTTCTGTTGGTCGTGCCTTTTTTCATTTAGAATTCTTGCTCTTCAAAGCAGGATTTGTTTGGGTTTTTTTTATTTTCTGCAAGGCTCAAAGGTCACGATTTATATTGGGTAAAATGAGGCTGTTGCAGCCATTATTTAAAGTTTAAAAAGTTGTGCCAGCCACAGTTTGAGGACCAGTTTTGATGTTCCTGAATTGTGTTCTCTCTTGCAAGGGAGCTCTGGTTTGAAATCTTATTTTTCATTTAAAAAATGGCTTGGGGCATTTCCAGGGATGGGTACCCTGTGCCAGGGCCTCCCCAAGATCCCACCTAACCCCACCTAAAATCCTGATGATCCATCAGGAATTTTAATTCTTTAACCACCTGTGAAACCACATCTCCTTGAGCTCTAGATTTAAATATCCAATAAAGAACTCCTGGTTTTTCTTCCCTTTTTGGAAGCCCGGTGTCCATGGCTTGGGCCATTCTGTTCTGAAGTTGGTCCAAATATTTTGCCAAGACCTCTTAAATTAGTGTGCCAGGTGACAATTTCCAGTGGAAGCTGTTTTGTAGCAGCAGGTTTGTACAGCTGTTCAGTGACTGTGCAACCACAGCTTCCGTGGGCATTTGTGTGGCCAAAATGAAATCTGGTGTCCCAGATTTGACCATTCTAGGGCAGGTATTGATACTTGGAGAAACAGGGCTGTGATGGCCAACCCCAGGAAGCTGCCTGGGCAGAGGTGTCTCTCAGCCAGCACCACTCAGTGATCTGAGGAATTTGGGGCTTTTCCTGAGGGGGAATTTGGGGCTTTTCCCTGGGAATTGTCAAAATCTGGGCACAGAGAAGTTTGGGCTTTCTGTGCTACCAGGGGCCGGCCTCTGAGGAGAACACGGGATTGGGGCTGAGGCCGTGGAGAAGGGTCCCAGAATGGAGGGGTGGGGCTGGGATTGGGGCTGGGGTTGGGATAGAAGTGTGGGATGGCCCAGGGTGAGCACTCCCAGCTTTAGGGCTTGGGGGATGCTGGGCTGGGGAACACGATGGAGCTTTGGGGGCGTTGGCTCCTTGTTCTTCTCCTCCCTTCTCCTGCAGGGCTTTGGGGCTATTGTGGGCTTGGGGGCACAGGGCCCCCCTGCGGGTCACAGCTCTCTGGCTCTTGGGCTCACAGGGACAAGAATCCAGCTCTGATAAGAAAAATAAACCTGGCAATTTGTGTCCCCTCCCTCAGGTGCCTTCCTGAGCCCGGGCACGCCCAGGATGGCCCTGAACAGCAGCACAGCAGGAGTGCTGCTCTTCCCTTCCATCCAGCTCCTGGGCATTGAAATGCTGCTCCACTTCCTCCTGGGACCACAAGTCGTGGATTTTGCTAAGCAGAACAAACTCGTGCTTAGTTTAGGTATGTCAGTTTTATATAAAAATACATGTTTAATTTTCAAAAGTATATGTATGTAATCTCAAATCTTGTCTGTTGGAGCGAAACGATCGAAACTTTGAAGTGTTGTCATCATTTAAGATATTTTTATGTTAAAAACGCTGTCAGTAAACAGACAAATACTTGATAATTGTAAGGTTTGTTTTCCCAGGAAGCTGCAAAGTAACAGGTTTATGGAATATGTTTTGTTTTTTTGTTCTTGTAGAGCCTCTCCAGTACCCACTGATCAGTAGCCCTTCTTTTTTTTGTAAGCATGCCAGCACTCTGATCAATGCTGTTCAGGACGGCTTTGTTGCAATTGGGAAAGAAGTTCCTGGTAAGAATTCACTGATGAAATTTCAACTGAATTTCCTGGGAAATCAAGGGGGCGAGGGAAACAGGAGAAAATCAGCACTGGGTGTCGTATCCTGCTGGTAAAAAAGGCAGAACTGCTCTGACTTGCTTTGAAATGTCGAGTTTTGGGTTAAATCACAATCTGTCCTTTAACACAACTTGTATTTTAGATGTTTTCTTGGAATATTTTTATTGCAAACTGAATAAAACCGTTGTTACCTTGCAGATTGTTTGATGAATGTTATCTGGAAGGACATAAATGGATATGTAAAAACAGCAATTGAAGCAGGTAAAAAATGGTCATTTTCCTTAAGAGGTGGTTTATTTTTTTAAATCAAACCATAAATTATTGGTGCTTCATTCCTGGGCTTTAGTCTGAATCAATAATTGTTTTATTTTAAAGGAATTTCAAAAGAAAAATCAACCCTTCCTCAAGTTTTTTGCATTGAGGAACGGAGACAAAAATGAAAGTTTTTGACTCTGGTGCCTTTTTGTCTGCATTGAAAATCTCCTACACAGTAAACTGTAGTGTCTGCAGATGTATAAAAGTTGTTTCCTATTTTTGAAGTGTCCTTTATCCAAGGAAAATCCAGAATATTCATAATAATGCAAACTTTTTAATTGAAAATTGAACAGAAAATAAACATTCTTTGGATGAATACAAAATCCCACAACTTTAACGTATCAAAATTCAAATCCTTAGCAGAACAAAAGTGTTTCCATTTCTTAATTAAACTTGGAGGCTTTTATTTAAACTTGGAAATGTCATTTATGTTCTGAGCAGAATTGCTGCCTGAATCTCTGAAGTATTTGGTAATTTTTTAACAAATCTACACAGAATTTTTTGGGGTTTTTTTCACTGAAAGTTTGAATTCTGCTCTGACTGGAAATATTCTTTATTCCAGGAAACAAGAAAGAAAAGCAAGGCTCAGAAATACTGACCATGTTACTCCAGGCCTTAAAAAACACCGTGAGATCAAATTCTCTGCCTGTGCAGAAAATCCTGGTGAGTTTTTCTTGAAAAACATTTTCAGATTCAGCAGCAGAATTGGGTACATGAATCTCCTCTGCTTCAAAAAACATTTTGGAGATGGATTTTGATTTTGTTTTTTTTCAACTGAAGGGAATTGATTCAATTTTGCTTTTATTTGTGATGTTGCTTAAAATGTTTGAACTCTGAAAAAATATATTTGTTATTTTTGTTTCTCTCTTCTCCTACTTAGTCTCTCATTGATATCACAGTCAAGGAGTTGCCTCCAAAAGTCTTGGGGTCCCCAGCTTATCAGGTTGCTGATATGGATCTTTTAAATGTAAGTCTTGAATGAATTCTGGGACTTTAAATTTAATTTAAAATAAAATTTTGATTTTTTTTTTAATGATAATTTTGAAATTTTTTAAAAATTAAATTCAAATTAATGGTGAAAGGTATTNATAAAATTTTGAATTTTTTTTAATGATAATTTTGAAATTTTTAAAAATTAAATTCAAATTAACAGTGAAAGGTATTGGGAAGTCAAATTATTTCACGTTCCAGAGGTCAGGCTTTGATTGCAGGCCTCACTCCTGAGGAATAATTAAACTGTCTCTAATGAATGCAATTACTGCAGAAAAAGGGCTGACATTCATCAGGGAACATTCCATGTTCCGTGTGCTGCATCAGGAGGGAAGAACAGAGAATAAAACATTTAGAAAACAATCAGCAAAACCCTGTGAAGAAAGGCTGAGGTGATGCTGAATTTGGGGGATTTTTGTTTGGAGAGGAGCAGGCTGAGCAGGAAGGAGTGTGCTCTAATTGAAGCTTTCATTGGCAGCTCTTAAATACATTTTGTTAAATGCTCTCGACATGAACAAACCTGAAATAATTTGTGATAGGTTTGGGCAGAAAAATCTGCTGTAACCTGGAAATGAGCAGATCCCAAGATTTCCAGTTTTCCCTCTTATTTTTATATTAAAATGTTAAAATGAATAATTTTTTGCAAGGTTCAATAACTGAAGGAATAAAATAAAGTGAATTTCTGCCTCGGAGTTCAATCTAATACTTGTGGAAATGAGATTGAATTTCATTTGATTAATGTTGTTTTAATTTTAACCTCTTGAATTTCTCCATCAAGGGAACTCCAGCTTTGTTCCTGATCCAGCTGCCTTTCCATAACAATCTCTTGGAATCCTGCGTGACAGATGAGAGGTACAGAAAATACCTTTAAAAAAAAAAATTAAAAATTAATTAAAAGTAAATTAAATAAATAAAAACTGAATTTCCTTGCGCAGATTCTTTGGGATTCTGGAGACTCTGGTGGGCTGTGCCCTGTCTGGGCCCACCTCTGCCCTGGCTTTCAGTGAGTCTGTGCTCGGTGTCATGGAGCAGAGTGCAGGGCAGCTGAGCAACAAGGAGCACCTCTGGAGGATGTGGAGCATCGTAGTCAATCCTCTGACTGAGTGGATTAATCAGGTAATTATGGTCATTGTTCACTATTCATTACTCACTGGCTTTTGGTTCCTTCCCTACCCTGAGAACCCCCCAGGAGAACTTTGCTGAGCAAAAATCTGAATTTTTTAGAATTTTTAAAAAATTTTTAAATATTTAAAATTTTTTTTAAAATTTTTAACTTTTCTTTTTTTTTTTAAATTTCAAGAATTTTAGGAATTCCACATCTTGAAGCATTAGCTTCACGTTGAAATTAGAAATTAGATAGCTTGGGCACAACCCTGCTGGTAAAATCCATGGGAAGCTTCCTTCCAGGAACTGTTAACTTTTAAATACCCTGGCTTGGTTTGCTTGGTGGGAAAATTAAAATAAAAATCTTAAAAAAAAGAAAATAAAATTAAAATA
>VWZN01022283.1:120063-188073 GCA_013396955.1 Regulus satrapa | reverse complement strand
CCTTGCTAAGGGGACACGTCCACCCCTGACAGGCCCAGAGCCTCTGCTGAGGGGACAAAGGGACACCATCACGCCCTGACAAAGGATGTGGTAAGCCCCACAATAGCCTGGAATGTCTTCTGCAGGGACACAAGGGACGTGGTCAAACCCCACCATGACCCTAAATGTCTCCTGCCAGGGCCAGAGGGGACGTGGCCAAAGCCCAGGGGCTGGGAATTGGTGGCACAGCAGGGTCTGGCTGCTCCTTCTCATCTCCTGGCTGGGGATTCTTCTCCCTCCCTGAGCACCTTGGGGTCCCGAGTGCCACAACCCTGGGTGTGCTGGTGCCACTGAGCCTGAGCAGTGTCCTCAGGGCTCCTCCTGGGCACCAGCAGCCCCACGTGTCACTGGGGAGTTGGTGCCTCCCAGCAGTTTTTGGAGGCGATCCATCCCCCCTGTCCTTCACTCCAGAGGCCATCTCTGAGTGAGCACTTCTTCCCATTCCTCAATCTCCAAGTGCTGAGTGGGAAGAAGAGCTCATCCAAGGCTCCCAAGAGCTCATCCAAGGTTCCCAAGGGCTCATCCAAGGTGCCCAAGAGCTCATCCAAGGTTCCAAAGGGCTCATCCAAGGCTCCCAAGAGCCCATTCAGGGTTTCCAAGTGTTCATCCAAGGTTTCCAAGAGCCTGTTCAAGGTTCCCAGGCACAGGGGAGGAGGCTCTGTCCCACCAAGTCACTGTCACATTTTCACCTGATTCCGTACAGAGCTTCAGCCCCATGGACCGAAATGTTCTTGGATGAACACGGCTAATTAGTGTTAATTAGTCGTTAGCGAGTGTCCTGGGGCTCCCCAGGGTTACTCACCCCAGCCGTGGAGGGGTGGGAAGGCACCGAGGACACCGTGGTTTGCTGCGTGGCCACGGAGGACGAGCGCTGCTGGGGCAGCTCAATGGTCTTCACCTGCTTGTAGCCCACTGCAGAGGGGGTTCGTGGGGTTATTATGGGATGGGATGTGATGGAGCTGCCGGGGATAAGGATCAGGGCCAGCCCCCGGGGCCGGCCAGAATCCCTTTCAAACATTTAGGGCTCTCGGCTGTGCTCAGCTCAGCCTTTTGGAGAGGCGTTTTGTGGCTGCCCTGCGGGTGCCCGGGGCTGTGGCCGTACCTGTGGCCGTGGTGGTGAAGAAGCCCCCGTTGCTGTAGTAGGACAGGCGCTGGTCGGTGCCCTCCGAGGGCTCGGATTTCTCCTCGGCCGTGCCGCTGATGCTCAGGGCGCTGGCGGAGCGCGAGTGCTCCCGGCTGCGGCGCTGGGCCTGGACTGGGGTCAGCAGGGACAGTCACCACCCCGGGGCTCGCCGAGTCACCCACCCCCGAGCTAAGAGCTCACCGAACCCAGCCCTGCTAAGCTCAGCTTTTCCATGACCCCAGTGGAGTTTTCTAGTTCCGTACTGGGATTTCCCAGTGCTTTTTAAAGTTGAAGTCCTGCTCTTCAGTATTTTATCCTTTTCTCCAGCCTCTTTCCTCTTAGTCCTGGCTGCTTGCAGGATTTTTAATCTAATTATCTTGTGATTTTCTTCCTGACAGAGCACTGAGCCATCCCCCCAGTCTTCTACCATCTGGGTATTTTTCCTCTCCGACAGGAGTTTGAAAAAGGTCACTGTTCAGCCTGTTCAGTAATTCCAAAAGGAAGCACAGGTTGTATCACGGCAGCTGTGGATCATAGAAACAATCCTCCTCCTGCCTCTGTTGGATCATTTTATGATAGGAAGATTAATAATGCATTTTTTGAACATAAATTACTGGTGAGAAGCAGCTACAGCCAATTTCTCCTCTGTCCCTTGTGTCCCCCGGGCTCTCTGGGCTCTGTTTGGCACCCAGACCACACCCTTGCAGGAGTTTAAATCCCATTTTTAAAATCCCTTTTTTTTCCCTGTGGGACACACCTGAGATCAAGTGCAGGCTCCGGGACTGGATGTTGTCCTCGGCGGGGTCGTAGTCAAAGACGGAGCCGGGGTTGGTTCTCCACACCCGGAGCCCTGCAGGAAAAATGGCATTTCCTGAGGAGAGGCTGGGGCTGGGGCAGCTCCAGGACAGGCCGAGCAGCACAGCCTGGCCTGCACAGCAGGACAGGAGTTGTGCCCTCCAAGGCCAGGCTGGACGGGGCTTGGAGTAACCTGGGATTGTGGGACGGGTCCTGCCCACGGCAAGGGTGGAACTGGATGAGCTTTAATATCCCTCCACCCCAAACCAACCTGAAATTCTTTGAAAAAATCACCCTTATTTTATAAATGAATGCTTCTCAATTCGGCAGCACAGGTTGGGCTTTTTTACAATCAATCTGCAGGAAGGTATTTCTCTAATCCGTAGAGATGAAAAACAGAAGTAAGAACTGTAAAAGCAGCGTGACCGTATCAAGGTGGGGACAGCAGGGCACAGGTCATTTACAGCTGCTGGGAGAGAGTATTTTCAAAAAGGACTTGGGTGAGAACATCTCCGGGCGATGCTGGAGTGGAGCTGACGTGGCTGAGCTGAAAACGAGGGACGTGCCCGGGTGTCCTGACCTGTGAGGTTCTCCTGGTCCTGGTCCACGCGCTTCCGCTCCATCTCCACCACCCTCCTCTGGATGCCCCTGTAGCTGATGTCGCTGAAGTCCTGCATGTTCTTCTTCACGCGCTCCGTGATGGGGTCGGTCACCACGGGCGTGAAGCTCCCTTTGCTCTTCTCAAAGTCCTCGTGGTACTTCACCTGCAATTCCAAAGGATTGTGATTCCTGCTTCCCTTCCATTTCCAGCACGGAGGGCTCCTGAACTTTGGCTTTCCCAGTGCTGGGAGAGCCTAATCCCAAACTTGCCTTGCCATCAAAGGCTCGGGTGACCCAGCCTGGCAGGACAGGCTGTCCTTGCTGCGGGCAGGGTTGTTTTTATATTTAACTGCCTTCCCAGGGGAGGGCACCTCTGGAAGGGCTCTTACAGTGGAGATGTGTTTCTGGGTCTCCCGCACGCGCCGCATCTCCGGGGTGTCCAGGACGTAGGCGGCTTTTCCTTGGACTTGCTTCCGGAAACTGTCGGAGTAAAGAACCTGCCCGGGGAAGAGAAGGACAGGATTTACCTCTGGAGCTGACAAAGGGTCAGCCCCAGATTTTTATACACGTTTTTATAGGTGACTCCTGCTGAAGAACCATAATTTTATACATCAGAGTGTTACGGCGGTAATTTGAAATTTAACTGTTTAAAAACCCCCCCAAGCGAACCCAGTTCATCACAGAAACTCTTGACTGCACCACAAAGTGTTCAAGAATTCCCTGCGGTTCTTTATCCTTCCAAACCTCCCCCCCGTGAGTGAGGATTTCAGGGATGGAATGCTCTTCTCCTGCCTTTCACCCACCGAGCTGATGTTCTCCTGGTTGCGTTTGGCTCTCTCCATCTCCGGGGTCAGCGGGGTCGGAGTTCCCTTGGCCATGTGCTCCTTGTACAGCACCTGCAGGGCACAAACACGTGGACACAGCTCGGGCTGGAGGAATTCCAGCTTTTCCTGGGACTGGGCTTCATGTTCAAGCAAACTCAGCCCTCAGCTGAGTGGAAAAGATCTCGGGAAACAAAGCAGCTGAAACGTTATCGGCAAAAGGTAAAAAACAACCCCAAAAACATCGAAGGGAAAAGAAGCAAAAATAAGGAAAACTGGGAAGCTAAGGCTGAATTAGGTGGAGTTTGGCTGAGGATGGTTATTTTTCGACACAAGGTGCTTGGCTGTGCTTTCAGTACCGAGCTGATTTGTTCCTGGTTCCGCTTGACTCTCTCCATCTCCGGAGTGACCGGGCTGGGAGTGGCCTTCCCTAAACCTTCCCTGTATGCAACCTGGGGACCACAGAGGAACTCAGTCACCAGGGCAGAACTCCTCAACTGGGATGTTACTGGGTTTACACTCAACACCAGCCGTTAGGAAAAGGGGGGAGAAAAAAAAATCAGGAAAAATCGTATTAACAAGTTAAACAGCACAAAAAAACCCCTTTAGAATTACAGTGGTGACTTTTGAAAGAAAAAAAAAAATTAGAGGGTTAAATAAAACCAGGCAGAGTGAGGTTATTGAGAAGAGCTCTGCGGCATCCTCTGGTGTTAAGCACTGCAGTGGGAAGAGTTTCCCGGGGGAATACCGAGCTGATCTGCTCCTGGTTGCGTTTGACGCGCTCCATCTCGGGAGTGACGGGCGTGGGGGTCGCCTGCCCCACGTTCTCTTTGTACAACACCTGCGGGACACAGAACAGCGAGCCCGGCTCTCCACCAGCCCCGGGCACCGGCCACGGAAGGCCAATTATCACTTTGTTACCAGATTGCAAAACCTCAAACGATTAGTGAGGAACGGGGAGAGGAGAATTGGGGTTAAGGGCTCTATCCAGGCTCCAGGGGCTCAGGAAGTGCCTCGGGCTCTAAAATGCTGTGTAAGAAATGTTTTACCTGTTTGTTTTGGGGTTTTTTAATCAATATTTGAAGCAATTCCCTATCTTTCTGGGAGGGAGGTGGAAGTTTTGTTGCCACACTGCCCCAAATAGTGATGTCAGGGATGGGTGCTTTTCCCTGAAGGCAAATCCGCCTGAAAATCCAATGCAAGGTGAAACACTAAACACAGAGAGAAACCCGAATATCCCTGGAACATCTGGGCTAGTGGGAAGTAAGGGCATGAAGTGAGCTCTGTGTCCCTTCCAACCCAAACATTCCCTGATCCAAAGTCTTCAGATGGTCTGGATAGAACCCAGAAATTCACAAACCAAGCTGTAAAAAAGGCCTAAAATTCAGGATCACACCGCTAACCCCGAAGTAATTTGTGTTTAGAAGGAGCAATTAATGTGCAGAAGAAAAGAAAGGCATCTATTTTAAAATGAAAACCAGCTCTGAGTGGGAGTTAGGCTGTTACTTGATTAAGTGGAAGCACAAAGGAGACATTTCTGGGAAGGTACCGAGCTAATGATCTCTTGATTGCGTTTGACTCTCTCCATTTCGGGGGTGATGGGGGTCGGGGTCACCTTCCCCACATTCTCCTTGTACAAAACCTGCAGGATACAGGGCAGTGCCCAAAAGTCATTGAAAAAGAAAAAGAAAAAGAAAAGAAAGAAAAGAAGCAGAAGGGACAAACAGCGTTGGAGCGGCTACACTGAGTCATGGCTGGGGCCTGAGGGGGAGCCGGAGCTTTGCCATCCATCTGGGATGCAGGAATGGGCCTGGCTGGAGCCATCGGCCGCAAAGCACAGGTGGAGTGAGAAAAGGTTCAAAAAATTCAACCAGGACAACACCACCCATCCCCAAAATGGATTTTTTATCTAGCAAAACCGTGCCTGGGGCAGCGTTAAAGAGAAGTCGGTTTGTGCGTGAGCACGGGCGGGGCTCGGGGCAGAGGCATGTCAGGGGTTAATGGGCACGGGCTGCTGGGGCTCCAGCCGGGTTAAACACTTCACTCCCGTCCTCAGGAACTTTTCCTGGTGCAAGTACCGAGCTAATGATCTCCTGGTTGCGTTTGACTCTCTCCATCTCGGGAGTGACCGGGGTGGGGGTGGCCTTCCCTATGTTCTCCTTATACAACACCTGTGGGGCGAGAGAAAGGAGCCAGAGAAAGCCACAGTCAAAACCAGCTCTCCCCACGCATTCCCTTTGCCTTGGATTTAGCTGCCCAGGTGGTTTTAAAGCAGGTCCTGGGCACTGGTTTAGTAGAGGAGTAGCTTGGCAGCCTGGCTTCAACCGCTGGTGATAAACGGGGTGAGTACTGCACCAAAGAGCACAGGAGAAAACTCAGTTAACTGCTTTGAAAGAAATGGCAGCACTGCAGAGAAAAGGAGAGGGGATTGAGTGGGTTTAGGGTTAGATCAAAATCACTCTTTTAAAATCACTCTGAAAACCAAGATCAACGGAACCGAGTTAACATTTCAACCTGAGAAAGCCACGAGTGAGGAGTGAGCCCTGCTCCGAGCTCTTGGAGCGGGGGCAGCGTTATTTGGGGACAAATCCTTCTCCAAACCGTTAAAAAGGGCTGTGAAAGAGTTAAAAGGTTTCAACTCCGGGTTTAAAGAGTTAAAGGGCAGTTTTGCTCTTGGCAAAGTACCGAGCTGCAAATCTCCTGGTTGCGTTTGACCCTCTCCATCTCGGGGGTGACAGGAGTGGGGGTCCCTGTCCCCACGCTCTCTTTGTACAACACCTGCACAACAAGAAACCATCCAGACCCATCAGCAGCCTCCAAACCCGCCAAACCCAACACCTCCTGCGGAATGGGGGCTTTTAAACCCCCCTGCAGCCTCCTGAGGGGCCACACCCGCCCTTCTCCATGGTTATCAAACAAGGCGGGAAGGATTTTAGATATAAAAAAACCCCACGCACAAAGGGGAAGCTGGAGCACGGAAGAAAACGGTTTAAAAATATTTAGAATGATGTAAATTTTGCAAATAATTCAGAGTAACGTCAATATTTGTAAACCATTCCATCGGTGAAGAAGTGGGAGGTCAGTAACGTTGGGAAACACAGCGAGGAAGAGAGGATGCGTTTGTCCGTGAGCGGATTAGGTGGAATGAGGAGAGGAAATGTTTGTTTTTTAAGGAAGGTTAAGGAGTGGTGGCAGAGCGGAGTTAAAGGGATCACTCCTGCTCCCCACAATACCGAGCTGAGCTGCTCCTGGTTGCGTTTGACCCGCTCCAGCTCGGGAGTGACCGGGACTGGGGTGCCCGTGCCCGGCTCCTCCCGGTACAGAACCTGCGGGAGAACAGTGGGGTCAGGGAGGAGAAATGGGGGAGAAATGGGGGAGAAATGGGTTCAGAGCTGGCTGTGCCAGGGCTGTGTGCTCTGTCCCCGCTCTGTCCCTGCTCTGTCCCCGCTCTGTCCCCGCTCTGTCCCCGCTCTGTCCCCACTCTGTCCCAGCTCTGTCCCAGCTCNCCCTTGCCCAGCAGCCCTGGACCTTGGCAGGAGGACTGCGCCCTTCTGCAGGATCCTGCTCCAGCAGAGCCACGTTTGGCACTGCAGGAGGTGCAGCCCCCATTCCACGGACCCACAGCAACTCCGACTGCTGCATTTTATTGGAATATTCCCATTAAACTGCAGTTTGTTTTGAGGTTTATTTCATGCTAGTAAAGGACTGCCATTCCTATCCTCATATCTTTGCCTGAGAGCCTCTTAATTTCCAGATTACAATCATTAGGAGGGAGGGGGTTTCCATTTCCCATTTCCAAGGGAGGCTCCTGCCTCCCTCAGCCGCCACCTTTGTCTTTTCAAACCCAGACACTGAGGATGAAGAGAATAAAAGAGAATAAAATCCTGCTCCCAACAGGAGCGCTGCTCAGCACCTGGACACAGAATCTGGGAAAGCATCAAAAAAAGGAACAAATGGAGCAGTTCTGGTTCCTCCCCCAGCCCAGCTCATCCCACTGAGCCCTCCCAGTGCAGCCACACTCAGCCAAGGTTTGGTTCTCCAGGATAAAATAAGGAAAATTGGGGAATAAGGATAAAAGGATAAAATAAGGAAAATCAATCCACAGAACAAAACAGGAGGTGAGACTAAATAAGGAAAATAGGGTGGGGTTTTAAAGAATTAAAATAGAATTATTGGGACTAAATAAGGAAAATAGGATGGGTTTTAAGAGCTAAAAAAAGGAGAACAGGGTGGACTTTTAAGAGTTACTAAAAAGGGTTGGTGGGACTAAATAAGGAAAACATGGTGGGATTTTAAGAGTTAAAAAAAGGATTTTTGGGACTGATTAAAGAAAACCGGGTGGGTTTTTAGGAGTTAAAAAAAAAGGCAATCACGCTCCAAAAGATGGGATTAAATTACCAATATGATGTAATTAAAAAGAAAGGGAATAAAAACAATGTAAGTAACAATTATGAAAGAAAGAAGAAATTCTGAGAGGGTCCAGGCTATTATTTTTTGGGTAAGTCGATTATAAGGAAAAAAGAATATTGTTTCGTTGGTTAAGAAGTATTTTTAAATCGATTAAGAGGGAGAGTTTGGGGTTGTTTTGGCTTTTGAAATTCCAAAATACCGAGCTAAAGTGTTCTTGATTGCGTTTGACCCTCTCAATCTCGGGGGTGACAGGGGTGGGGGTTCCTGTCCCCAGCTCCTCCTTGTACAACACCTGGGGGGCAAGGGGCAAAAAACAGAATCAAAACAGCACCAAGAGCACCCCGAGCCTGCAAGGGGGGCTTCTGACATCCCCTGCATTGAGAAAAATCTAAAAAATCCCGAGGAACAAAAAACTCATTTGAAACTGTGATATGACTGAGGCTGAAGGAGCGTGGATTTAGGTGGGGTATTGGGAAAGAAGGNATATATATATATATATAATTTCTAGTCCTCTCCTGTTCTTAGTGGCACTTCCCTCCCCTTTCCACACATTCCAACAACCTCAGAACCCTCCCAGTGCTTCCCTGCCACATTTCCTAAAGGAAAAGGCACCAAACCCAAAGGAAGAGAAGGCCCCAGAGCCAAGGCAGGAGGAGTCCAGGCAGCAGTTCCAGCTGATTTCCCCACCCCACGCCCATCACAGCAGGTTTAGGAACAGCCACGGATTTGGGTCAGGCAAGGAATAGTTTGGATTTTATCCGTGGGCAAACCAGGGGAAAGAAAAAAGGGAAGGGAAGAAGGAACCTGAGCTCATTAGTGGGATGGATCTGATTAAATAAGTCAGCGATTACAAAGGAAAATTGGTAAAACACAAGGAATGGGATGTTCTGACATCAATCAATTATTTTGGGGTGAAGATTATTTTAATTTAGATTAAAGGGGATTTTATTTTGGCTTTTGAAATTCCAAAATACCGAGCTAAAGTGTTCTTGATTGCGTTTGACCCTCTCAATCTCGGGGGTGACAGGGGTGGGGGTTCCTGTCCCCAGCTCCTCCTTGTACAACACCTGGGGGGCAACAGGGCAGTGAAAAAGGGGGAAAAACAAAGCAGAAATCTGCATCTGACGGAGGGAATTAATGGAATTTTATGCCCACGAAATGTACCAGAAAGCAGGAAAAATTAGGGAGCATAAATCAGTTATTAATTGTGATAAATTCAGCTGGGAATAGAAATCCAACTGCTTGGATAGGCTCCAGCAGAGAAACAAAGTATTACAGGAAGGGAATTCAGCAAATTGTTTTTTAAAATAGGTTTAAAAATGCAAAATAGCTTAAACTTCAGGAAAAAAATTAATGTGCATGAAACACCCAGTGTTAAATTACAAGAAAAATGGTTTTTAAAGTAAGTACGTAAGATGTAGTGCCTAAGAAATGTAAGAGCAGAAAGGGAATTTTTTTATAAGTTAATTTGAGAGGATTTAAAAGTTTGCAGGTGTTAAATAGTTACAGAGAACTGGGTTTTTTTTCTGAAATGATAAAAAGATACCGAGCTAAAATNAATAAAATAAAACAAAACAAAATGAAGGGGGAGGACAGAGAGGAGAAGAGAAATAACTTAATACTGTGAAACTGCGAAGTGTGAAAATAAAAGGGTTTTGCTTTGGGTTAAAGCTCAGCAAAGAACCCTGGAGGCCAATGAGCCACAGGAGCTCACTGTGCCCTCAGGCAGGGTCGGAGCTGCCCTGGGAATTCCTGGAAGGGTTTCCCCGGGCAGTGCCAGGCTGGGGGAGCTGCAGGGACCCTGCCAGGGCTGAGTCCCTCTGGGCCCAGCAGCTCCAGCAGAGCCCGGCGGTGCCAAGCGCTGTGCCCAGGGTGCTCCCAAATGCCCTGGGTGCTCCTGGCCTTCCCTCACCGCCCCGAGCTGGGAATGCCACCCAAGCCCTGGGGACAGCAGGGCCATCTCCCTNGAAACACCCAGTGTTAAATTACAAGAAAAATGGTTTTTAAAGTAAGTACGTAAGATGTAGTGCCTAAGAAACGTAAGAGCAGAAAGGGGATTTTTTTATAAGTTAATTTGAGAGGATTTTAAAGTTTGCAGGTGTTAAATAGTTACAGAGAACTGGGGGTTTTTTCTGAAATGATAAAAAGATACCGAGCTAAAATTCTCCTGGTTGCGTTTGACCCTCTCCATCTCAGGAGTGACAGGAATTGGGGTGCCAACCCCCAGCCCCTCCTTGTACAACACCTGTGGGCAGCAGGAGTGTGGAAAATAAAACAGAAAATAAAAAATAGAATAGAAAATATAAAGTATAAAATATATAAAAAATAAAATAAGATATAAGATNCCAAATGCCCTGGGTGCTCCTGGCCTTCCCTCACCGCCCCGAGCTGGGAATGCCACCCAAGCCCTGGGGACAGCAGGGCCATCTCCCTGCTCCCAACCCAACCCAACCCAACCATTCCCTGATGCCGCCACTCGGGAAGGGCTGAGAGCCCAATTCCCAGCGGCCGGGGTGAGCCTGGAGCTGCTGCCAGGGCGGGCTCTGCTCCTGAGGAGCAGGGACGCCATTCCCACAAGGAATATTTCTTTCCTCGGGAAGCAAAAGAAGGCCCCGCTCCAGCGCTCGAATTGGTGAGGTTAAAAACTCCTCCACCTGGAAGAGCGGCAGGAGTTAAACTGAGGGGAAAATGAGGGGATCGGGATCCTGCCGGGGCTTTAGGGTTTGCTGAGGGAAGGGTTGGTGCCAGCACAGCCGAGGATGTGCCATGGAGGAAGGAGCTGAGGGGCTGGGGTGGGGCTGGAGGGGCAGCAGGCTGGGCTGAGCCCTCAGTACCGAGCTGATGTGCTCCTGGTTCCGTCGGACCCGCTCCATCTCCGGCGTCACCGGCGTGGCCGTGCCAGCCCCTAAACCCTCCTTGTACAACACCTGTGAGGGACAACAGCAGGGCCACAAACCCCCCCTCAGCGCAGGCCAGACCCGCCAAACCCCACCGTGTTTAGAGTTAGGATGGCTTGGGACTCACGGCACACTCGCTCCAGATTAAGGATTAAGGAAGAGGCTGTGGGGGATTATTCTGTGAATGGGTCACTGCAGAGAGGAGATAAAGGCTCAGGGTAAAACAAACGTGGGGAGAAACACCACAGCTCCCCAGGGATGTTCTGCTGCCCAGTTTAGCTCAGGAAATGCCAGGATTATTTTCAGGCAGGTTTGTTCTTAGAAGAAAAGCACGTGAAGGTGTAAATCCCCCAAAAGCACAAACAGCGGAAGATCAATGAGTTAAAACCCTGCCAGGGCACAGCCAGGACTCAACGCCTGAGGAGGAACAAGGTGAGGGTGTCACGAGCACAGGATTATAACAACATCCCGTTGTTATAAGTCCTGCAGGGTGGAAATACCGAGCTAATCTGCTCCTGGTTGCGTTTGACTCGCTGCATTTCTGGGGTCACAGGCGTGGGGGTGCCTGTGCCCAGCTCCTCCTTGTACAACACCTGTGGGACACAACACCAGCAGGGTCAGAGCCCCCCTGGGGACATCCCTGGCCTGCTCCTGGGATTACAAACTGGGATTATGCAGAAATAAAAACACCACTTACATCCCTCACTCATCTTCATCAGCACAGGCAGCAGCTCAGAGTAATTTCCCTTCAATGTGTCTTTATTTATAGGACACAAATTAAAATATTCTGCTGACCCCATCCTGAGAGGGCTATTTTACTTTTCATCTCAGTTTAGGAAATATACAATAATTACTTTTTGGGTAGTCAGCATTTCTTTATGGGATTAATAAACACTTTAACCTTTTCTGGAATTGTTCAGTACACCAAGATTTCATTGTAGGTTTCATTCCTTTTCACTTCTCTTTGTTTACACCAGTATTTTACTTTGGGTTAAATCTCTAGGTAACAAAACAACTACCACCACTCATGTGTAATTTAACCTGCAGTTATTTGATTTTTTTAAATTGTGTTTTTCATGAAAGGAGATGTTTGTGGAATAACCCCAACCATGTGGGAATACCCGACAAGTGCACTCACAGCTCTTCTTGCAAGCAGTAAAATCCTTGCACCAAAACAAAACTTGCACCAAAGCAAATAAACAAAAACAAAAAATAAAAATCACTACTTGATGTCATTGAAACAAATAAATTAATTACAGCAAGGGAAAACAACTTGTGGTGAAGGTTAGAAAAAATGAGGAATCATTTGGAAAAACAACTCAGTTGTCCATAAGTGACCTGTGAAATTCACACCTGACTAGATATGGGAAGGTTTTGTTTTCCCTTATAACTTTCATACAAAAAGGCTCCAGTTGGGGTTTTTCCCCTCAAAGTTCTGTCTTCCTGATCTTTCCCTTCCCCAGTCAAACTTCAGCTCATTACCTGGGTAATTTTTGTTCCTAGCTCTGTGTTCAGAAAAGGCCACAGAAGAAACACAGGCAGTGACAGATGGGGATAATTCCCATAGAACTCAGGTATTTCAATTTTCTGCTTCTGGCCAAGCTGGGGCCCTGCTCTTGATCTCTCCACACCCACCCCTGCCCAGGCACAGCTCTGCTGTCCCCGGGCCACCGAGGGACTGAGACAATTCCATCATGCCATGGGAAATGCTGCACCCGGGGAGGAGCCGGGCACTGCCAGCTGGATCCAGCTGGGATTGATCCCCAGCGGCCCGGGCAGCCTTTCCCAGGGGATCCCAGAGGAAGAGCAGCCCTTGCCCAGCAGCCCTGGACCTTGGCAGGAGGACTGCGCCCTTCTGCAGGATCCTGCTCCAGCAGAGCCACGTTTGGCACTGCAGGAGGTGCAGCCCCCATTCCACGGACCCACAGCAACCCCGACTGCTGCATTTTATTTTAATATTCCTAGTAAGCTGAAGTTTGTTTTGAGTTTTTTTTTTCCTGCTAGTAAAGGACTGCCATTCCTATCCTCATATCTTTGCCTGAGAGCCTCTTAATTTCCAGATTATAATAATTAGGAGGGAGGGGGTTTCCATTTCCCATTTCCAAGGGAGGTTCCTGCCTCCCTCAGCCGCCACCTTTGTCTTTTCAAACCAAGGCAATTTCTTGGCACCTTTTAAACTTTGGCTTTTTCCTGTGGGACACTTTCCCGAGAGGAAGAGGCTGGAGCAGGGCCTGGAGGGTGCAGGGGGCAGGGAATTCCCGTGCTGAGGGCGGGGAACGGGGCCATTACCGAGCTGATGTGCCTCTGGGTCTCCTTGACGCGCTTCACCTCCGGCAGGTCGGGAATGGGAGTGCCCTTCCCAATGCTCTCCTTGTACTTCACCTGCAAAGGCACAGCAGTCAGGGCAAGGAAAGGATCCCCAGCAGAGCTTTCCAAGGTTCAGAAAGAGCTGTGGCCTGATCTTTGAAGGGTAAAGGATTCACCAGCTTCCCCTCACCTTCCCGAGGAATCTGGGACAAGGGAATTCAGCTGTTGAGTCATTGGGAACAGCACTGAAAGGGTTTTATAAAACCAGATAAATTCCTTTCAACCTGATACTATTTGGCCTTTCTGCCAGCCAAAGGAGAATTTGGGATGTGTAAGAATCCCTCCTGTTTAACAAAGGTGAGAATCATCACGCAATGTGTCAGCAGTGACGGTGCCATTGCATTTCTGCTTTGCTAGCAACAAAAAAAGCCTTTCACAAGAACATTTTTAAACATTTTTAACACATTCTGCATGAACAAACTGGCTGCAGCGTTAGTGCACGACACTAAATGACACCACCATTCAAAGAAAGCATTGAGGAGGTTTAGGAGCTTTGAAATAAAATTAATAGGTAAAATTATTCCAATTTTAGAGTGCTGTGACCTTTTAGATAACATCTACGTTTGCCAGGACAAAACAAACAAAAAATCACCACCAGAAAATTCAGTCTGAGCAGACTAAAACAGATTTTCCTGGTTGTGGAATCTTCATCCTGTGGGACACTCAAAATTCAATTCCTCCTAAAGCTGAGGCAAAGGTTTGGAATAGGTGATTTCAACACATCCCTTCCCACCTAAATATCTCTTTTTTTCTGTCCAAACTATATCTGGGATGAGATCAAATTGACAGCAAGAGCTTCACAGTTTAGAAATGGAATGCTGTGAGTAAGAAATGGAATGTTAATCATTAGAGAGGTTACTGTTAAAGTAACAAGAAAGGGGAAAATCTTTCAGAAAGTCACCCTTAACTGGGTGGGTTATTGCCAAACCACTGTTAGCAAGATGTCAAGAAAAGAAAAATATATTAAAAAATATTATTTCAAGTTGAATTAGCAGTGGTAGAGTGAGTATTGAAAATCAATTCTTGTGTACCGAGCTGATATTATCCTGGGTTCGTTTAACTCTCTGCATCTCTGGGGTCTTTTCAATTGTGGTTCCAGTTCCAATATCTTCTTTATACAAAATCTTAACGTTTAGAATGAAGACAACAAGGTTAAGCATCCAAAACACATCATTCTTGCTCCCAGCCACTGAATTTGGACACAATGGAGCAGCTGAAAGCCCAGAGGATCCACTCTGGTTGCTGCCTCTGTGAAAGTGTCCAAAGTGAGCACCATTTGTGGAAAAAAAAAGAGCTGATTTTTTATATTTAACGCTTTTAAAGTAGAAGAAAATTGATACGAGAAATCAAATTATCAAACATATCTCAGCAGAATGTTCCTGGGCTAGTGGAATGAGTCTCTGCCCATGGCAGGATGGAAGAAGATGAGCTTTAGGCCCCTTCCATCCATTCCATAATTCCATAATCAAAACCAATTTTAGGAATTAAGATCATTATTTGCTCTAATTTGATTCATACAAATATTTTCCACTCTGTACTTTGCTAATGGTACTGGAGGCAAAATGCCACAGGAGACTTCGAGGCACTTGATGGCAACAGGAACTGGGCAACAACTCAGGCACACAGAGCACGAGGGGCAGCAGGACAGGGAGGGACTGGCATGGGAACAGCACAAAGGAAAGGGAAAATAATTACACGAATTTAAAGAGGGGTTGTTTGACTCTGTCACAGCTGTGCCTGTGAAAGAGGGCAATCACCCCACAAAAACAGCGTGAAAAAAACTTTATAAAGCCCAGCTAATTTTACTGTACCTGTAGGAGAAGCGCAAAAAAAATTGTAGTTTTATTAAAGATATTATTAAATTCTATTTTTTTGGGGGGCTGAGGAGTGAAGACAGAGGTGACCATACCGAGCTGAAATTCTTCTGGTTTTCCTTCACCCTCAGGATTTCTGGGGTGTCCTGAACCACCGTGACTTTTCCTTTACTGTTCTGCAGGTCTGACTGATACTGGAGCTGTGTAAAGGGAAAGTGTCAAGTGTTAACTTTGTGCTGTACAAATTCCCTCACAGCTTTCTTCAAAAATGAGAAAAATGTGGTGTTTTTAAATTTATTTCTGGACTTACCATGCTAAAGTTCTTCTGATTTTCTCGGACCCGCTGCATTTCTGGGGTGTCAGCCACAGGCACATAGTAGGGCATGTTCTTCTCTGCATCTTCCTTGTATTTTTTCTGATGGAAAACCCCACATGGATTAAAATAGAAAACACAAGAGCAGCAAGAAACAAATTGGAGTTACTGATTGTTGAGTAGTGCCCATCTTTGTGGAGATGTGAGTTCTTCTCTGTCTGGCAGAAACTGAGATTATGCCTCTGTGCAAGATTGATTTTAGACAGCAGGTTATTGAGGAGTAAAAAAATTAAGAAGAATCTGCTTTAAAAAGAATTAGCTTTGCAAAGCAAGAGAAATTATTGTGTCACTCGACACGGCAGTAAAATTAATTTGATTATTGCCGTAGAATTCCAGAGCTCCGGAAAGATTTCTTCCCTGATGCCTCCTGAGGTTGTGAGAGGTGGTTATTTGGGTGTTTAATTAGTATTTCCTGGAGTTCCCACATGAGCAGGATTAATTGCTTCACTCAAGATACCTGGCTGGAAAGGTTCTTGACCTGCTGGGCATGAATAATCTCTGGAGTATCAACAACACTGGTGTAGTTGGCTTTCTCCATTTCTGCCAATTGTTTGTATTTGATCTGTCGGGCAAAGCTCACGTTTAGGAGCCTGGAGCATCTCTGCACAACAGCTCACACTGAGAAAACTCTGCCTTTTCCCTCAGGAAGGGCTCGGGGAGGCAGGGGCCACGCACCTGGCTGGCGATGTCGGTGGCGTTCCTGGCGCGCACGAAATCCGGCGTCTCCAGCGCCAGCTCCGTCAGGCCCTTGCCACGGATCTCCAGCTCCAGGGCCTTCTTGTACTCCTTCTGCAGGGAGCAGGGGGAAAGGGCACCAGCTTCAGAGCCACAGCCAGGAGCAGTGCCCATCCCAGCAGGAACAGTGCCCATCCCAGCAGGAACAGTGCCAAACCCAGCAGGAACAGTGCCCATCCCAACCAGGAACAGTGCCCATCCCAGCCAGGAATATCAGCAATTTCCAACCAGGAACAGTGCCCATCCCAGCAGGAACAGTGCCAATCCCAGCCAGGAACAGTGCCCAATCCTAACCAGGAATAGTGCAAATCCCAGCCAGGAACAGTGCCCAATCCTAACCAGGAACAGCGCCCAATCCTAACCAGGAATAGTGCAAATCCCAGCCAGGAACAGTGCCCAATCCTAACCAGGAACAGCGCCCAATCCTAACCAGGAATAGTGCAAATCCCAGCCAGGAACAGTGCCCAATCCTAACCAGGAACAGCGCCCAATCCTAACCAGGAATAGTGCAAATCCCAGCCAGGAACAGTGCCCAATCCTAACCAGGAACAGCGCCCAATCCTAACCAGGAATAGTGCAAATCCCAGCCAGGAACAGTGCCCAATCCTAACCAGGAACAGCGCCCAATCCTAACCAGGAATAGTGCAAATCCCAGCCAGGAACAGTGCCCAATCCTAACCAGGAACAGCGCCCAATCCTAACCAGGAATAGTGCAAATCCCAGCCAGGAACAGTGCCCAATCCTAACCAGGAACAGCGCCCAATCCTAACCAGGAATAGTGCAAATCCCAGCCAGGAACAGTGCCCAATCCTAACCAGGAATATCAGCAATTTCCAACCAGGAACACTGCCCAATCCTNGCCCAATCCTAACCAGGAACAGCGCCCAATCCTAACCAGGAATAGTGCAAATCCCAGCCAGGAACAGTGCCCAATCCTAACCAGGAATACCTCTAATATCAACTCATAATTATGCACACAATTTATATAATTTCAGATTATTTCAGTTTGTGCTTCATGACTTAAATCTTGGTGCAGTCCTTTGATTAATTAACGAGTCCCTTGAGTGACTGCTGATCGCAGCTCCTGTTTCCAATCTGAATTCTGACAGTGACTGCCACTGAATCCAGGAAAGAGCTCACTGAAAATTTTGTCTACTTTATTCCTTCATCCATGTTCTTTCCTACTCAAGAGTTTCTAGGGAATGATGAAGTTCCCACCAGTCAAAGGGCAGGGATGGATGGGACACTGGGATATTGGCATATTGGGAAGGAATTCCTGGCTGGGAGGGAGGGGCTGGGATGGAATTCCCAGAGCAGCTGTGGCTGCCCCAGATCCCTGGAATGTCCAAGGCCAGGCTGGATGGGGCTTGGAGCAGCCTGGGATGGTGCCAGGTGCCCCTGCCCAGGGCAGTTGGAGGCTGTTCCACCCACTGAGGCATTTTCCAAGCCTGGGAAATGGATCTTCCATACCTCGTTCAGGATTTGAGTGGCATTCTTGGCTCTCAGCATGTCTGGAGTCTCCTCTAAGGCTGTCAATCCTTTCCCTTTGACTCCTTCCTCCAGATCCTTCCTGTATTCTTTCTGCAGGAGAAGGAGAAGGAAAAACACTGCAAAGCCAGGCCAAAGGGAGATTTACACTCTATCAACTTCATTGCAAAAAAAAAAAAAAAGAAAGAAAAGGAAGAAAAAAGAATTCCAAAAAGCTCCAAAGGAAAAAAAAAAGGAAATTTGTAAAACAAGAAAGAATATTGTAGAGGGTTATGGAAGAACTACTCCAAGAAAAGATAGGGATTATTGTGGAAGATAAATTGCCAAGGCACACACATATGGACCAGTTAGGCTGAGGGGAGTCAGGGAGGGGCAGTTAAAGGACAAGGAAGAAATGTCCATGGCAAATTAGCTGACAGCACAAAATGGATGGAAACATGCTCAGTGTGGGTGGGCAGGAAAATGGGGAAGAAGAACTGGGAGTGCTGGAAGTGCTGCAGAGGCAGAGGAAAGGAGCCCAGAGGAGCTGGTACCTCGCTCGCTATTTTGGTGGCGTATTTGACATGCAAGAGGGATGGTGTGACCTCCAGGCCAGTGAGGTTCCTGCCCTTCATGGACTCTTCAAAGTCCTTCTTATATTCTTTCTAATGAGAGCAAGAAGAAGAAGAAGAAGAAGAAGAAGAAGAAGAAGAAGAAGAAGAAAAAGGCAAAAAAGCAAATATTTATTACAGTATTTTCATTATGTGCAAAGCTGGGAGGGTGTCAATGTCACTGGGTACAGTAGATGCTAAAAGGGCTCCTAAGTCCTGTTCCTACTAAATCTTTCTATGCTTTCTATGGAAATAGGACTCGATCCTGCCTTTATTGATTTATTTTTCTACTCATTTATCGATGCAGAGAAAGCATTCCAAGCTACCACAAGGATTAATGGCCTTACACAGCTGCTTTGCAGCCTCCCTCTGGGCCAGAACAGGAATAAAGTTCAAATAAACACAAAAAATCGGCTCAAGAAAAGAAAATGACAGGTCAGGGGAGAACCTGTGACAGCAGAGACACACAGGGAATAAGAGTCTCTCAAAAATAGAGTTTTGAAGTGAAAAAAAAAAAGAAGCAGATCACTTTCTACATCTTGTGATCACACACAAACACTCTGCTGTGCTGTAAAAGGGAAATTAATTTTGTACCACATTTCTTACTCAGAGACTTGGTAAAGCTTCATTTACTGATAAAAAAAATTACAGATCAACTCATTTCATGACAGGGAATTCATGTCATGAATGTTCAATGCAGCATTTAACAACCATCATAAAGAAATCTGAAATAACTATAATTTTTCAGTCTATCACTGTGCACAAGGTGCCAGTAGAATTGCCTGTTAAATCCCGAAGTTTAATTTTAAAAATAGGTTTGAAAGCTTTTCAGCCTATCAGTTTTGATTTTACCTCGCTCTGCATGAGCTGAGACTCCTTTGCAGTCAGGTATGTGGGAGTTTCAAAGTCCAACATAGGCTTTCCTTTCTCCTTCTCATACTTTTCTCTGTATTTCACCTGAGAAGAAAACACAGAAAGTTACCCTCCTAAATAATCAAAGACCTAATTATTTGAGTAGTATGTGCCTACTATCAACAGTTCTGTGGTAAAAAGGAAATGTTTAATACTGTTTGCCTTCCTGAAATCTTTATTATTGATTAGAAAATGTAAAATGTGGTGTCCAGGAAGTAAAATGTCCAGAAAGATGAAGAAATTCCTGCTCCAAGTGCTGCTATCCAGATTTTCAGAGTGCTCAGTAAGGTAATGCTGTGGCCAAGTCAGAGCCTGGTCCCAAACTGGAGCAACAAGGACTGACTTAAAAATTAATTACAACCTCATTAACAACAACCTGATTAACAACCACTTCCTCACGGTCCTTTGCTATGTGTCCTTTTTGCCTTTCCATGCCTGGAACATCCCTGGAAGTGTCCAAGGCCAGGTTGGAACACCCTGGGAGAGTGGGAGGTGTCCCTGTCCAAGGCAGGGGTGGGCCTGGATAATCCTGAATGTCCCCAAACCATTCTGGATTCTGTGCCCACCATCAGAAGTGTCAGCTGTGGCCCTTGGTGTCCTTGCAGTAATTCCTCTCTTGGTCTTTACAGCCAAGAAATACTTGAATCAGAGAGGATCGGAGACCAAATCAGACTATGAATTTCTCTGGAGTGATCCCCCGTTTTATTGCAGAGAGAAAAACTCCAGGCATGTTTATAGTTTTGGTTAAAGCCATTTTGGATGCAGGAAAGGACAGCAGAGCTCTCCTCTGGATACAGAAGGGATGAAGTCTCCTTTTTTCTCCAGAGATAAATCCCCCTGAAGTGCATTAATAAATGCATTATCCTGCGTAAAAAAGACCCACGTACAGCACAGGTGAGCAACAGGGATTGGCTCTGGAATGAAGGAATCCCACCGAGATTTTATCTGTGTGTTTTGTGTTCTGAACTTGGAAATGTGCAGGTTTTGCTCCCTGGACCCCTCCCCAGGTGTGCAGTGCTGCTGGGGCAGGGAATGTCCCAGCCTGGAGGATTTACTGGGAGGATTTGGATGGAATTTGGCACTCAGTGAGTTGGGATAACGACAAACACACGTCCAACTTACGTGGCTCTGGAGTTCTGAGGCTTCCCTGAGATGAACCTGTTCAAGATTATCTGGCACCACATGGTAGTGACCCTTACTCTTCTCATATTGCTTCTTGTACTGGTACTGAAGGGGAAGGTGTCAAAAATCATCTCAATCAAAAAAAAAATAGCCCTCAGAAAATTTACTTCTTAGGTCCAATCAAAGCAACATTTCAATGGAACATCAGAGAGAAATTAGAAATGCAAGAAGTGAAACAAAAACCAAGAGGTTTAGAATTGATATTGGGGTTAAAATGTGAGGAAATAGTTATTTTTTTTTATGGTCATTTGGATTGCAACAAAGATTTTGTCCAAACCAGGATTAAAAGAAGAAAAAGAAAGAGAAAAGAGAAAACAGAGTGGGTAATGAAAAGGCTGTACCAGGCAATAAAGGTTTTGCCTTTTCTCATTATCAATTATTTTGTTAGGCATAATTATGTGGATTTACAATAGAGGAGCGTTAAACAAACATGAAGAAAAAAAAACCCCAAAAAAACCAACCAGACAAAAAAAAAATTAAACTTAGTAATCAGCAAAGAAAAAAGGAAAAAAAAAAAAAATAAAGGTATTTGTTAGTGTAGTGCAATCAGTTAAAAATGGGATCAAGAACCAACCCAGTAAAAATTATCAGAGGATTTAAAACATGAGCAGCTCTGCAACCAGTTAAAATGGGCTCAAGAACCAACCCAGTAAAAATGATCAGTGTTTAAAAGATTAGCAGAGGTACAGTGACAAAGGTTTCCCTTCCCGGCCAGTTAAGGAGGAGCCATTAGGAGACAGAGGAAGAGATCACTACCAGGTGATGCCCACGGAGGTACCACAGGGAGCAGCTGTTACAGGAGGAGTTAGCAGAGAATTCCCCAGGGAATTCCCACCCCTGGGAGCTGTGGGATCACCCCGAGCTTACAGCACTGGCGAGCTGGCTCGTGCTCAGCACGTGGTTCATGAGCAGCGACTCCTTCATGTCCGTCACGGGCTTGTGCAGCTTCTTCAGGTCTGCCTTGTACTTCACCTGCAGGGAACAAGGGTCAAACCCGTCAGGAGAGGGCCCTGCTGGTCCAGCCCGGCCCGGGGGAGGTTCCAACCACACCAGGGAGGGATTTGGGAAAGCAGGATGGGATTTCCTCCCGGGAGAAGCGAAAGCGAACGCACCTCGCTGGCCATGTTGTGAGCGTCCTTCAGGGTCTTGTAGATTTTGGCCTCCTTCAAATCATATTTTGGCTTTTTACCCAACTCTTTGGCAAAGTTCTCCTTGTATTTCACCTAAAGAGAGAACAAGCAGGTGTCACAGGAGCTCTGCAGGACTCACCTGTTTGTCTGCCCCTGTTTCAGTGGGGCTGCTTGGGAGAAGAACGAAAGTGAAGGAACTTGAAGGTGCCCACTGGAATAAAGATGATTTCAAGAATGACCTGACATGGAAAGGAATTCTACATCCCTTTACAAAATACCACCTGCAATTTTTCTTCCAGTGCAAAGGCCACATCTCCTCATTGTAAAAGTAAGAGCCAAGAGAATTGTGTTGCCTTGGAGATGCAGAGTTTTTTTCACTTGATGGGAACAGTCCAATGATTTAAGATGTTTCACAAAAACAAACAGAGACAGGTAGAATAAGAGTAAAATACAAGAAAATTATATATCGTTATTATATACAACATTAATATATAAAATATAATGTAAGAGGATATGAAAGAGTGTTTAGAAGATTTTAAATACAGTTCTTGGAGAAATAAGAGCTTTAAAAACCTCAAGACTTCAGAGCACTGAAGATATCAATACATCAGATGCTTTTCTATCCATTGTTATGCACACAGTGTGTTCTGCCTGGATTAAAGCAGGACATTATTGATCACAAACAGAGCAGTGACACAATTCATTAGTAATGATTAATAATTAATTCGATTCCACAAGAGTTTTAGTAACACTTCCAAACCACAGCAGCTTCAGCCAGGTCAAACACAGCAATGTGAGCCATCAGAATCCAGCAGATCCAGCCTGGAGGCACAGAAATATTGGCAGGAATGAGACTTTTTAAAGTCAAGAGTTGCTGGGAGAGGAATGCAAACTTAAAAGCAAGCAAGCCAGCCAGACAAAATCCAACAAAAAAACTCAACTGGATAAACAAAACGGAGAGGATGCTTCACAAAATGTATGAGATGTCCAAGAGAAAGAACAACTGTTAAGGATGGTTCCAACCATTCTTTGCTGCCTCACTGCCCCTCCAGCAGCTCATTTTCCTTCAGAACCAAAATTACCTCAGCAAAGAATGTTTAGAAGACCAAGAGTGGAAAAAGAACGGAAAACCAGGATCTCATCACTGAATGGGAACAAACCAAACTCCTTTTTTTTTTCTTGCAGATGGGTTCAGAACCGTTGGCTCTCCTGAGGAGATCCTTGGTTTTCCTGCAGACACCGTGGTGGACATTCCAACACCCAAACATGGCAGCAGACACAGCCAGACATGGAAAAAACAAATTCCCCTTTTTTTTCACTTGGAAATACACGTGTGAAAGGGAAATGGCCCAGACCTGTCTGCTGCCACTTCCAGATGGGCAATCCAGGCTCTGGTTTTCTATTTTCCAAAGGTTTTGATGTGGGAAGAAGTGTAAGAAACAGTGAGCCCTCAAACTGGTTCAGGATGCACTTCTCAGTGGGACTGGTTCAGCCAGAGCCTGCTCTGCCATTAGGAAACTCCAGCAAATAGAATAGTTTAATTGAAGGTTAAATGAAGTTTTAAGAGAAATTTGAAGAGTTAAAATGAAGTTCTGGTGACTGTTCACTGAAAATTACCAGCTGAAAATTACTGGAACCATTGTTCCAGTTGGTCATACACATATATTTACACATATATTTCCCTGGGGATTTTTTCATATTTGGACAATAACAGCTCAAATTTTAGGTTTTTGGGTGACAAAGGTGAGTTTTCACATGATGTGAGCACACTGAAACCTTCCATAAAAAAACCTAGAAGCTCCAAAACCATTATGAAAGGGCAGAATGACATTTAAAGCTTCCTGCAGTGCTGCAGAATTGCAAGATAATGATGCCAGCAAGAGACAGATGCACAACAATGGCATTAATGGCAGTTAATTAAAATTTTCTTACATTACTACTTAGCATATTTGCTTTCTTAAAGGTTCTCATCCAGGGGGTGTCATAGGAAGCAGCTCCGTGGCCTCTCATGTGTTGTTTGAGGTACTCTGCCTACAACCAGCAGCAAGAAAGCAAGGTCAGAAAGGCAAACATCCAGAATTCAAACATGAAAGGGTGAGAAAGAACCAAGAGGGACTGAGGTCCCGCTGCAAGATTCTTGTAAAGATACAAAGAAAAAAGAAAGTGGCTGAAAGAAACCAAGTGTCCGTTCAAAGGATGGAAAATCAGAGTCGGGTAAGGGCTGGTTCTGGTACAGCCAGTACCCTAAAGAGCTGAAAAAGAACAGGGCAAACACTTCAGCTTCAGTATTTCTGTCACAGCATCATCTTGAGAAGATTTTACAGCTCCATTAATGAGAGTTGAAAAATTTAACAAAGAAATACTTTGTACTGGTATTGAATTTTTACTTCACCACATTCCCTTCCTTTCCCTTTTCCTGTACATTAATTTTATGTCTCATTTCTCTCACTGCTTTTGAGTTTCACCAAGTTCTCATCCTGTCCTCACCTGGCTGGTCAGTTTGGACACCTCCTTGGCCAGCTCAATGTCTGGACGTCCCAGCATGGTCACACCCACACCTGCTGCTCCACGCTTCTTATATTCAATCTAATAAAAGAAAGAAATCCTTTAGGAGTGAGGAAACCCCCTTTGAATTATCCTACTGGATTTCTGTAATTAAATTAACGCTAAAGGATTATACAGAAGGCTTAAAACCACTCACATTGCTGATTAATTTGGCAGCCTGGGTTGCTTTCTTAATATCTGGTCGATCTGCTATAGGTGTGTAGTGGAGTTTGGATTTGGCATCTTTCTTGTATTCAATCTAGTCCATGGAAAAAGACAGAGGAAAGAAAAATAATGAGGTTTGTCCATTGGGAATACACCAATCAAGGACAAAAAAGGGAAAGTGCAGGGATTTGTTTGGGAATTCAAATCACAAGGCACGTGAATTTTGCAAGTTTTCTACAAGTGAATAAATAAATATGGGAAATTGTATTTGAAAGGATGAAAAAAATTATTAGTTGTGATTTCCATCAGATTGCTTGATCTCCTACAATGGGATTTTATTACAAATCCCTTATCTCAGTGCAATTTAATATTTGTAAGTATTTGCATTTTTATCTTTCAAAACAACACCTGAATATGGAGACTGGGAGGAAACTCAGACATCCATAAACTTGGGTTTTCCCAGCTGAATTTGCTTACATAACCTACTAAATTAATGGAAACTGAGGCAAACTTACTGTGCTCTGGTTTTTAGCAACTTCCATGGCATGTTTCACCTCAGGAGGCTCCAGCATGACAGAATAATTGGATTTGCCTTTCTCCTTCACAAACTTCTTCTTGTAGTTTGTCTGCCATGAGCAGAAAGGACCACATGTGGGTTTTTACCATCATACAGAGGGGAATGCTACAGAAACTTGGAAAAAAGCTCCTTGAAACTGCTGGAGGGATGTCAGAACGCCGGGCAAAAGAAATTTGGGATTTCTGTGCTGACAAGTGCAGAACCTCAGCAGAACACTGCTTTGGGCCTGAGGCCGTGGAGAAGGGTCCCATAATGGAGGGGTGGGGCTGGGATTGGGGCTGGGGGTTGGGATAGAAGTGTGGGATGGCCCAGGGTGAGCACTCCCAGCTTTAGGGCTTGGGGGATGCTGGGCTGGGGAACACGATGGAGCTTTGGGGGCGTTGGCTCCTTGTTCTTCTCCTCCCTTCTCCTGCAGGGCTTTGGGGCTATTGTGGGCTTGGGGGCACAGGGCCCCCCTGCGGGTCACAGCTCTCTGGCTCTTGGGCTCACAGGGACAAGAATCCAGCTGGCAATGATTCCTTGGCTCCCTTCGCTCTGGAAAGCCCTCGCAGCTCGAAGCCATCGTGGCCATTCCTACCCAGGAGCTGAGGGCATGAGAGCTCCCTGCCTTGGAGCTCTGAGGAGAAGAATAAACACCAAAAACCAAAGAGGAAAAACCATCTTCTGCCTCTCAATCCCGGCCCTGCAGCAGCTGAAATAAAAAACTCCCACATTTTTGGTGCCCCGGTGAGAGGACTGAATTCATGACCTTCAGATTATGACTCCCACAGAGGTGGACAGAGGGGTCACTTCACTCCCAAAATGTGCTGGCTGCAGCTTTTGGAGGCTGGATGAGAAAAGCTCAGCTGTGGAGAGGACGAGCTGAGCGTGAGCTCACCTCGCTGACGTTCTTGGTCACCTCCTTCACGTGCACGGTGTCCCTGGTCTCGGGCAGGGTGGTGAAAGAGCCATGGGGCAGCTGCTTCTTGCTCTGCTCTTTGTACTTGTTCTGCCAGCACAGGGGAAAAGCAGGTGAGACCCAGCAGCTCCAGGGTGGAACCGAATTAAATCAGGCCACAAATGAATGTTTTTTACCTCAGACACCAGAGAGCTGACGTTCTTAGCCAGCAGGATCTGAGGGGTGTCTGGAACAACGTGGTACGTCCCGCGGGCTTTGTTGTGCTTCTCTTTGTATTTTATCTAGCAGGAAGGAAAGACAGCAGTTTGAATAATGTGCATTTTGTCTTCTGGCTGAATGAAAAGTAGTTGGTACAGTTGTGTTTGCTTGTTAGTGCAAAAGTTTGCAGAAAATCCATATTTTAACATTTTACTGCCTAATCCATACATTCCTATGGCTCTCACTTGGAATGCTTGTAATATACTGATATTAACATACTGTTATTAATTACTAAAGATATTTTGTGTTAGTATTATTAAAGATATTTTGTGCTATTCCTAAATATTTTCTCCAGACACTTCCATTTCAATATCAGGAATGCAGAGATGCACCTGGGTGTAAGGTCAAGGGGTGTTCAGGCAATGTTAACTCCAAATATTAATATAATCCATGTCCAGTGGCTTTTACAAGACCAAATTTATTCAGTCAGTTTGTTAATTAAATAAATTAAATTATGAAGTGAGACTGAGAACACTGCTCAAAGCTTCATTGTTAATCTAATTATATTTGCAATAGAACAGTTAAGTAGTGAGTAAAGTGGTAGCAGAGAACTTGGAGAGGAAAGGTGAGTTCAGTGCTTACATCACTGGCCAGGATGGCATTATTTAGGGCCAACACTGTGTTTTTATCATCTGTGACAGAGAGTTTGCACCCTTTGAGGAATTCCCGGTCCAGTTTGTATTCGTACTGCAGGAAGAAAAAAACAAAAGATAAGTAAGAGAGTCTCTGACCGTCTCCAATTCTGAACAGGAGATGGGGAAGTGGGTTATTCAGCATATTCTGATTTTCTTACATCACTCTGCTGCAGAGAGGACTTGGCTGCTTGGACGAAGTCAGGCCTGTCAGCAATCAGGTGCCAGTGGGCTTTGGCTGCTTCGTATTTCTTCTTATAATCCAGCTGTGCAGAGGGAAAAACCCAACAGGAGGGGTTCATTGGAAACGGGGCACTTTGCACACAACATACAGGGAACAGCTCTGGTTGGGTCTCTGAGGAGAGGTGAGGAAATGTATCTACAGCAGACTGGGGCTTTCCTCTGGGGCAGGCACAGCCCAGCCAGTGCAGCTTTTCCACTGCCGGGTGGAGAAAGCACCAGAAAGGACAGAAATGATGTCCTGACTTTGGAGAAAGGGAGATCTTTCAGATCCTTCCTACTGACGTGGGCGTTGGGCACCAATAACTGAAAACACAGGAAAGTTTTCCATGAAGCTTTGCTTTGTCTCCAAGAGCGTCAGCCCACAGAATTCCTGGGGCAGTTGTGTCTCTGCCAGGAAAGCAGAGGACAGCTGGAAGAACAGGATGTGGGACCTACGAGAAGCTCAAGGACAACTCACCAGAGTGAGCACTTCAGGATGAAATAAACTAAAGCACATTTTATTCCAGCAGTGGAAGGATTAGAAGCGATGGCTAAAAAATTCAGTGGAATTTAATTTCTTGTGAAATAATTTCGTGTGGAAATAATTCCTTGTGGCTTCCATTGCCAGTTCCCAACACCCTCCAGAATAAAATGAAGACATGAACAGGACAGAACTCACGTTGCTGTTCAGTTTGTAGGCGTGTCTGGGAGTTTTGATGTGAACTGAATCTGCCACGACGTTGCAGCGAGATTTGCTCCTCTCATACATTTCTTTGTATTTCAGCTAAAGAAAGACAAAGATGTAAAAATGTTTACAAAGATCATATCAACAAAAAAAAGCATCCAAATATGAAAAACTTTATTATAAAGTTGCTCCTGTCTGGATAAAATCTTAATAGGAGAGAATGACTGGAGGTGGCACTCAAGGCTCTGGGCTGGTGATGAGGGTTGGCCACAGCTTGGATTTGGTGGTCTTGGAGAGCTTTTCCAACCTAAATAATTCTGGGATTCCATGAAAAATAAATTCTATTTATTATTCTATTCTATTTGATATCAAGCACCTGTCTGAAGGAGGGTCCTCTCCAGCATCACTTCTCTTTAAATAGGAAATGTGGCAGCTTTAACTCACCACGAGGCACAGATTAAGATTCAACAAAATCTGCTCGTGACCAGTAATTCTGAATATTTCTAGTTTTTTGGAACCAGAAGAAATCCTTTGAAGAAACTTATTTTCTGGTAGTTACACTAAAACTGAAAACTCCTTCAGAGAATCTCTGCACTCAGTTTGGAACTTTAAAAATGTCCATCAGTTCACATCTGTGCCTCTCAATGATCCACTTTAGCATCTGGATAAAAAAATTAGTATTTTTCCTCCTGGATTTACTAATTGTGTAGAAATCCATGGAGCATCTGGATGAGATTCAGGCTACTTATTCTGACAGTGCTACAGTGAGTTTCAGAGGTTTCAGTACCCTCATTTATGGATATCTAAGGAACAACAGAAGAAAGGACAGAGAGAAAGGGTAGGAGAAGAAATTAGGAGCAGGACTCCTAAGTATTATATTATTCTATCCACTTCCTCTTCCTTTCTCTCTCCTTACTTTTCTATTGCCCCAGAATCAAAACAAATTTATTTTAGATCAGAATATTTACCTTACATATTCGCAGTATCCATACAAGAAATTAAACACAGCAGTACATGAAATATTTTACTCAAGCCTCAAAAAAAAAAAAAAAAAAAGCCACCAGAGGAAGAAAAACCAGAAAAAACCTCTCCAAATTAATGATTTAGAGACCATTTCCAGCTCGTGGCTTAAAAATCTAGTGAGGGATGGTTTTTCTAGTGAGGTCCCTGCAATAAAATGTTCCAGTTTTCATAGAAGAAAATTCTATGGAAAGCAGCGAATGCAGATCGAGTTTTCCAGGCCAATATGATCCGAGAAGGTGATGATTTTCACTGACAGAGTGACAAACACTGGCTACCCAGTTAAAAAGGGAATTTGGGGTGGCTTTGGTGGCCCAGAGGATTGACTCACATCACTGATCCTGTCCTTGACCTTGCGCACGTGCAGCAGCATCGGCGTGTCCTGGATGGTGGTGTAGCCCTTGGGCTTGGCTTTGTTGTATTCCAGCTTGTAAATAATCTGAAAGGACAAACTGGGGGTTGGATTCTTCCTTGGAACCCCGGGAAATTCCCCGGGGGTGATGATCCCAGTCCAAAGGATCCACACTTACGTCGCTGATCTGTTTGTTGACCTTGGTGGTCCGTAAATATTCTGGAGTGTCCAGAACTGTGGTGTATTTGCCTTTCTTCTTCTCATAGTCCTTCTTGTACTGAATCTGGAGATGGGGAAAGGCTCAAAGTTCATCACACACAGCAGGACAAAACCTCTTCCAGAGGTGGGATTATAGCCATGGATGAAACTGCAAAACCCTCCCACAAAGGCGAAGAAAGCAGAACATGCACCGTGAGCTGAGCTGCAAACCCCTTGCTTGCCTAGGAGGCTGCCTGCTTGTTTGTCTGGTCAATTTTAGGGTTATTTCGAGCTAAAATCTCCAGGACTGAGCTAAGAAAATCAATCCCTGCAGACCAGAGACTTCTAAATTTCATAATGAACTGTATCGAATGTTTAAATACTCATATCCAGTTGAAACTTGGTGATCTTGGAAGTCTTTTCCAACCTTAATGATTCTGTGATCAGAGTGAAGAGAAATGTAAATCATCTCACACAGCAGGAGATAAAAAACATTACCAAATCTATCACAATGCCAGGATATTTAGCAGGATTTGTGCCTTGGTAATGATTTTCTTAAAGATCATCTTGCCCTGCTCAGGTTTCAAAACCTTTTTTCAGAGAGTTCACTGAGAACAGGTTCACCAAGAATGGGAACTCTTGCAGGCAGCCTCAAGGCAGCTGGAAAAGGTTAGAAACATTATTTCAAAAAGGATTTTCATGCTCTATTCTTTATCAGAAAATAAAACCATGCATTTGAAATGGGGATGTGACAGACAAAAGATGAAAAATGGTAAACAAATAATGATAACACGAAGTGAACTCGGGGGGACATGCAGGTCAGACACTTCTCTTTTTGAATTCAAACATACTCAAAGTTACCTGCAAGGAGTTTTTAGTGAAGCAATAGAAATCCACAGAAAAATGGAACAAAAATGTCTGAAAGACCTTCAGTATTTTATTACTGAAGGATGTCACTACTGGCACAGGCAGTAACAAAATATTTCAATTCCCTCTGACAGAACTGTTTTCCACTGCTGCATTTCCAGTGTACCATTTATTTTCCAATTCATGATCAGGAATGGTTTTTCCCCCTGCCAACAGCTGTGATTTCAGAGCAGAAATAACTGCTCTGTGTCTGACACCACTGTGGGCACAGCGGGAGATAAATGTTGGGATTTCCCCGGCAAATCCATCTGTGTTCTTCCTGAATTAAAGAACTGGGGTTATCAAAGGTGGCCAGGCCAAGAATTGGTGTCAGAATGAGAACTGGGTTAGGGAAATACCAGGAAGAGCTAACATCCAGTATCTGAAATGTATGGAAAATTGCTTTTTTTTTTAATACAAATATGTGAAATACATACCAATTGTTTCTAACGAAAAGGGGAAAATGGGGACAAGCTCCAAGTGCAGCAAACATTGTTTCAGATATCCTGTTTTATTTAATCACAGCCAGCATTTAAGCACGTGGAGGAAGCTTTGGGGTCTGAAATCCGTGGAAATAGAGGGAGCAGGAAAAATGCCAAGTGCAAGCAGCTACAGTGGGGTCCTAGAGCAGCAGCTCTGCAGATTACCTGGCTCCACAGGTATGTGTTGTAGAGTGCTGTCAGCATATCTGGCCTCAGAATTTCATTGCATCCGTGCTGCAGGAGCATCTTGGCAAAGGATTTATAGCTTTTCTGTCCATGCAAATGGCAACCGAGGACAAGAGAGACCCATGAACAACATGAACAAGGACACAGCTCTAGATCCCAGGCACTTGGAGAGTGGAGAGATTTAGGCAAGGTGCTGTATGTATTCATCCACATGTGCATACAATTCACATCTGAATACTGAACACTGCTAAGAGTAAATATTAACAAATTTTCCTGCTGTCGCAGCAAGGAAATTACGGATTTTTTGGGGGGAGATGAGAGGAAATTAGAGATTAAGGCACATAGGCTGCTGTTGCTTTATCTAGAAACGAATAAGAAGATTTGAAAAGAGAGGTAATAAAATATTATAACCGATATTTCATTCCTTACAACCTCTCCAGTGGCCTCAGGAGGGATGGGATTCCTGATGTCCATTGATGCACAATAATGGAATTACATACAGGACAGATGGACAGAGCAGCTCACACAAAAAGTGGCTCCTTTTTGGGTGGCACGATGGAGATGGAGTGACCAAATGAAGAGAGGACCCAGCAGGGCAGGGCTGTGCCACTGCTGGGGTGGCCCACAGAGCTCTCTGGGTGGCCCACAGTACCTGACTGCTCAGAGTGCTGCCCCACTTGGCCAGCAGACTCCTGGGGTCATCCACAATAACGCTGTACCTATCTTTGAGCTTCTCATAGGCTGCTTTGTATAATTTCTGCTCAGAATAGCACAGTACAGTGTGACAAGAGAGGGTTAAGAGACAGAGAGATCACTGGTATAACCTCTTTACAGCTTGGGGTTGAGGGGCATGGTCAGAAGAGAAAAATAAATTAGAAATAGAACAAAAGAAAACCCAAAATTAAAACAAACAAGAAACCCCAAATGAAATTAAAAAAAGAAAAAAACCCCAAAAAACCACAAAGACCCCCCCGAACAAACAAAAAATACCCAACTTCTCCAAAAACCCAAAAACCACCCCCAAAAAACCCACAAACAAAAAAACCCACAAAAAACCAAACCAAACCAAAAAAAGACCCCAAAACCAAACAAAGAAAAACTTAAAAACCAACAAAAAATAAAAGAGGGAGAATATTTCCAAATGGTAAATGCATTTCTAAATCGCCTCTGGCAGGCCTACAGTTTAAGGATGTCTCTATTCCACCCCTTCATAAAGCAATTTTATGACTGATATTCTTCATGAAAAGTAACTGCAGAAGCAGCTCTGTGTTGTAGATTCCTGAGTTGAGTCCAAAGAGAACACAATGAGACGTTATGAAAAAAAATCACTTATCTAACAGAAAATATTTAGGCAACTTCATTTCAATATATGGAGCTCTCGCTGATAAAATTTTACCCATTTATATTTCTGATACTATTTTTTCCTTATTTGCTCTATGAACAATTATAAGACTGAACAATTTTCATTAAAATCCTGGTGTTTGTTGGAAACAAACAGATAGAACAAGCAATACAGTAATAAACTTACTGACAGTATAACAAATGGCTGGTAAAAAAGAATGAAGTATTAGGATATAAACCTAAATATCCGCTTCTTTAATGAAAAGCACCAGATTTTGATGTGCTATTCCAACTCTAAGCTGATGAGAATCACCCTGAACATGTTGTTTTCCATGGAATTTGTCCTGGGGTGTACAGCACTAACCCTAGAAACTCCAGGAGTGGTTTAAATTTTAAACCCAGGGGAGTTCATTAATTATTAGGTTGTGTAAATTGTTTCCTCAGCACTACAGGAGGAAAATAAGAACAAGTTGAGCTGTAGAGTGGAAAAATTCCAGCAAAATCACTGAAATGAAACGAGCTGTGGAGGCTTCACACAGAACTCTGTCTTCTTCTCAACACCAATAAAGATTTTCTCAGTGGTTTAGGAAAGCAATTGGAATTCTCTCCACACCTTTTTGAGATGGAAACAAACACTCAGGGTTTACTGTACCAGCAGCATTATTTAAATCAGCAGAGGAAAAGTCCCTTTGCCATGAAAAATTAATGAACAGGGGTGGGGATTTCACTTTCTAGGCTCTGCAAACCTGTTCTGTCCTATACTCATAAAAACAACAACCTTGTTTTTCATTGCTTTAGGCTGATCTTAAAGCACTTTTAAGCCTGATTATAAAGAAGGACAACCTTCAACCCTGTATTTACTCACAGACCAGCTACTTAAGCCTGAGCCTACAGAAATCTTTACTCACCCCATCCATGAGCTGAGTTGCATATTTAAAATGTTCATTGATTGGAGAGTCAGCCACGTACTTGAACTTGGACTTGGTCTTCTCAAAATTCTCCTTGTACTTACACTGGGGCAAAAGAAAAGCAAAAGCACAAAAACCCAGCTCATGTTAGTCCAAAGAAGGGTAAGGCAATAAAAACCTTATTTTAAATTTAGTGATTTTAGAGAAAACTCGTGGCAAAAAAAAATTTTAAAATTGGTGGAATTATTGCATTTGCGAGTTTAACTTTTCTACCAACAACAAATGGTTGTAAATGGACAGCAAATGTCCAAAAACAACAATTCAGAGTGTTTCACTCACCCCACTGTAGAGCACTTTATTCTTCTCTGCCAGGACAAAACTTGGAGTATCCCACACATAGCAGCCAGTGCCTTTGAGCCATTCCAGGTCTTCCTTGTATTTAACCTTTAGAAAAGAAGTAAAAAGACTCAGTTTTAAGCAGATAATCAGTGCTGAAATGAACCTCAGTACAAGGTGTGGCAAACAGAGTTACGTCCATTATAAAATAAATTTGTTTCTCCTATTTTTGTGATGGACTCAGTTTATTCACACACATCATTAGCTGCTGGAGTTCCTGTGTGAATTACAAATAAGGTAAAGGGTACAAAATGTGAAAAAATGAAGTCTTTTAGGTTGTTACAGGGCTAAACAAATCTAAACAAATAAAAGTGAAATTAATTAAGACTGCCCGTTAATTTGGCAGAGGGGGTGCCAGCTCCCAGACCTGCCAGGAAAAATGGCAAATCAGTGAAAAATTTCAGCTGCTTTCCCTTTGTTGAGAAGGAGGTTTGGGTTGATTTTGGGAAGGGTTTGAACGCTGTGCCATGCAGGAGCTGCCTGAACTCACATCACTGATGGCATCGGTGACCAGGCGGTGGTGGAAGTGCTCGGGTCGGTCTGGGATGGATCTCCAGACTCCCAACTGGCTCATGTAATTTTCCTTATATTTCACCTGCAGAGAAAATTACAGAATGAACTAAGAAAACTGAAGAGAATGCTCCAGACCACACAAAAGTTCCATTTTTTTGCCCCCCCCGAAACAGCAGAACTAAAAGAGTGGGAATGAGATTAACTTGTAACACCAACAGCGACCAATATTCCAGAGAAAGAAAGAAATCACCACTGCTAACGCTGATACTTTCCTGATTATTTAACATACAGAAACGGAACAAAAGTCTAAATGGCCTATTTTGGGTTATTAAGTGTCAAACACTAATTAGGAATGAAGATGTACATACACTGCTGATGTCATCAGTGACTTTCCTGTGGTAGACAATGTCCAGAGCATCCTTCACCGTGTGGTATTTGCCCTTGGTGTTCTCAAAGGTTTCTTTGTAGCGCAGCTGGGAAGGAAAAAAAAAACCACAGAAGAAGGGATTAATGTGCCAGGAATTGTTTCAGTTAAATTTCTCACTTCTCGGGAAGGATATCCAGGGATGTGTTGCTGTCTGAAATCCCTGAGTGTAAGCCCTGAGGAATTTTAGGATTGCAGTTGCCTATAATCAACTGGAATTTCACTGAGACTTGTGGTGAAAATTACAGAGAAATTCACCCAATTCACCTTCAGACTGGAGAAAAAACCATCTCTTTATCACAGGAGAGCTCTCTAGAATAGCACGAGTGCCCCTCCTGGCATAAAAATCTACTTAACCCTTCTTCCCTATCCTCCTGCAGAAGAAAGCAGGAAAATCATCCCAGTCTGTGGAGAAAGACTTCCTCAGAGGAGAAATTCCTGCATGCAGGAGAGCTGGGATGCTCCTGGGCAGTATTTAAAAATCACTCTTAGAGCAGTAAGACTAAATAAACCCTAGACCAAAGCACCAGCCCTGCACATGTCCTTTCACATCCTGCTGGTTCTGAAAGACACAGATGAGCATTTTCAAATTGCCTTAAATCATGAATAACTATTCCACGCTAGAAAATATCAGTTTCATCTTAACAAGCTCCTGTGCAGCAGCTCAGGTCATTTTTTCTCTCTAATCTACTTCTGAATTAAAAAATGAACACATTCCCAGTGACAGGGCAGTTTACTTCTAACAACAAACTGAGATGAAAAAAGCTGATAAATTTTATTCTATCCTCAGCATCAGTCACTCCAGTCTGCTCTATTTGGAGACTCAACGTGTGAGCAAAATATTTTAAATCTGTTTTTACTCTCTTAAGCACACTTCACTTCGTTAAGTACTTTGTTAAGTCGTTTTACTTTATTTGGCCACGCTTCGGTGCGATGGGAAATGAAAACGAAATATAATAACTGGGAAAGAAAAAAAAGGCATTGCAGTGGAATCAAATCCAAACTTTCTAAGATTCCTAATTTCAAATGGAAATGGGCATGCAAATAAGGGGATGCTGATGGGGGAGATTTGATGCTTTGCATCTTGGATGTTTTTCCTGTTCTTTTCCCAGAGAATCCCAGCAGAAGCAGCAGTTCCTGGGGTACTCACGTCGCTGGCATTCAGGTAGGCTCTCTTGGCTCTGATCAGCACTGGGGTGTCAGGGACTGGGGTGTATTTGTCCTTCATCTTCTCATACTGGGTTTTGTACTTTTTCTAAGAGGGACAGCAAAAGGGAATAGTCACCATTGCCATTTCAGAAGCAATCAAGCTGCAAAAACGCTTGTCTTAGAAAATCCTAAAACGTGTTTTCAGAATGTTTTCTTTTACCAGAACTTACAAAGGAAAGGTGGAAGTTCAGTAAAAGAGAGAGAAACATAAATGAAGGCTGAACAGATTTGAGCCTTGAAATTACCACTACAGCTAGAAATAAAACTTCTAGGGAGTTCAGCAGATTAGAAAACAGGATTTTACCTCACTGATCATGTCCTTGACATTCCTGGCATGTGTAAAGGCTTGAGTCTGACCATCAGCATGATGGTGGGGCCTCTCCTTTGTGGCAAGTTCCACGTACAAGTACTGCAGCAGGAAGAAAATAATCAAAAACCCCCACACTTCTACTAAATTCTACTTTATGTCTCTGAAAAACAGCAGTAAATTCACAATATAAACATAACCACCGATTTCTAGGAATTCTACATTGCCTCAAAATGGCCTGGAAAGCTTTTGCTGTACTTTAACAATATATTAATTTTAGATTACATTAATTACATAAAAATAATGATATATTTTATATACATAAATATATTAATATTTATGTTTTCTATAACTACATATTAATATTTTAATATTAATCCCTGATTGATTTTTTTTTATCAGCACAATTTTTTCACCTGGCTCTGTATTTTTTGTCCTGTCTTGGCTCTTATGAAGTCAGGTGTATCGAGGACAGAAGTGTATTTTGTCTTCAGCTCATTGCCTGCAGCTCTGTAAACCAGCTGGGAAAAGACAGGTCCAGGAATTATTTCTTCTGCTCTTATTTAGAAGCTGCACAATCACAGCTTTGCACTTATAACATCTCATCTATTCCAGTAAAAAACACAGGGAGAGGTTAATCACAGCTACAAAATCGTGCAGAAATACCAGAATTTACCTCACTCAGATGGGTTTTTAGTTCCTGCACTGCTCTGTATCCAGGAGTATCCAACACCACCTTGATTTTAGGCCACATTTTCTTGGCAGTACTCGTGTAGATATAATTAGACTGGAAAGGAAAAGCAGAATGAATAAAGGAAATTTTACAGCGCAACCCAACGGTGCTTTGAAACAACAAATCAGCTGTTTCAGTTGGCTGTGCCAGTCCAATGAATTGGCACCAAATTCTCCCATTCCTTGCTGATTTTCACGTGTCTCCCTTCCTGCAGGCACAGCAATAAATCCCCTGTTGTCACACCCAGTTCCCAGAGGAAAAGCCTTACCCAGAGCTTGCGGAGCTCGCGGGCACGGACCATGTCAGGAGTGTCATAGAGGAAGCAGCCCAAGCCCTTCAACCACCTCAGGTCCTCTTTGTATTTATTCTAGGAGAGAAATCAAAATCAACAGCTGCCTTCTGGGAGGATATCAGCCATCAGCTCTTAAACACAGTGAGAAAGCTTTTTTTTGTTTGTTTGTTTTGTTACAGAATGGGAAGGGAGAGAAACCAACCAAGCAGAGAGGGGCTGGAGCTCCCAGCAGGGGTGGGAGCAGCAGCTCTGGTGCTTACATCGCTGGTGATGTCCCCCACGTAGCGACAGTGCAGCACCTCAGGGGTGTAGGGCAGGGAGATCAGGTGGCCCTGCATCTTGAAGAAATCTGACTTGTAGATCAGCTGCAAAACAAGGAGCAAAGCAGCGTTTCACGTGTTTGGTCGGGGAATAAGCTCCATTGCTTTGGTTGCTCTGGCGGGAAGGCACCTACGTCGCTGACAGCCTCCTGGGTGGCTCGGACTTGGCGGATCTCGGGCGTGTCAGGGGTGCTGTGGATCTTGTCCTTGTTCTTGTGGTACGTTGCCCTGTACAGCCTCTGCCACAAGAGACAACATTCTGCGTTTTAGCACTGCTTCCAAAGCTTGAAATGGCAAAGAAGTTCAGCACAAGAGTAAGCACTCCTTACACCAGTTACTGTTTTCTACCCAGGCAAAGATTTTCCAATAATTCCGGGAAATCCCAGACTCTAATCATAAAAACATGGAAATATTTATATTTAATTTTCATGCTAATAAAGCAAATTGTCAAAGAAGTGAGTAAATACATATAAAAGCCAAAACTATTGCTACCCAATTTTATACAGATACAATGTATGATTGTATGACTTTAATCACAGCTCATAAAATTAGGCTGCAATTTTATATTATGGTAACAGTTTCAGCCTGGATCAATGATCTCTCACCATTCTTGATGGGTACTTCTCTCAATAAATTTTGGTTCCTAAAGGCCTCAAAGAAGAGGGATCCCACAACTGCCAGTCAATGTACTCTCATTATGTATATTTCAGGCACTGCAAATACAACTGAAGGCAAATAATACATATATTTACTGTACCTCGTTAATGACTTGATTGACTTTCCTCACATTTTCAAAGCCAACATCTTGAGGTCCTAGAGTGTAGCCCTTGGCTTTCATGTGTTCATAGGCTTCTTTATATTTCAGCTATAAGAGGTACAAAACCACACAGAAACTAAATTTGATTATGCTTCTGGCTAGGCTGTAGCTCTGACAGCAATTTGTGCTGTATAAAGAGACAGATTTTGAGAGATAAACAAGTGAGATGTAGCAGTATCAGAGTTAATTTTCTCCCTTTATCATATGGCCAAAGATTAATAATATACTAAATTTTTTTCTTGCATCTAATAAAGTATTTGCACAATGGTGAGGAAATTGATATTTTGACAGGAAAAGGTAGAAGGGTTCAGCCCCTGACTTACATCACTGCCCATGTGCTGGACCTGTTTGGCATGCTGGAAGTTGGGAGTGTCCGTGGGAAGGCTGTACCCAGTGGGCAGAGCATTCACACCAGCCCAGCGATACAGATTCTGCAAGAGGAGAGCAAAACACTTGGTACAACTGCCAGAATATCCGAGGGGAAAATCCCTCCATCTCAGAAATCTCTCCATCGCGAGGGGCAAAAGATTTCCCCCATGTCTGGGGGGAAAAAAATGCATTAAAATGCATTTTTATAGCTCCAATGAGGACATTTTCCCAGTTTCATTCCAGAGCAGGGACGTGCAGCTTCACCTGAAAAGCTAAAACCAGACAGTTTGGTTTTTCAGTGACACAAACTCTGTGGACCCCCCAAGTTTTGTGCTCACCTCACTCTGTATTTTGTTTGCATTATAAGCCCGCTCCAAATCCACTGTTTTATCAGTAGGGATCATCTTGCCTTGGACATTCCGCTTGTAATCACCACGATAGACAGCCTGGGAAAGAGAAAAAGTCCTAATTGCCACATTCTCTCACAGCAAGTTTTGTTTGCATACAATGGGAATTGTTCCTAAAAAATTGGATTAAAGATTTTTGGCTTCAGGCATTTAATAATTTTAGTGATTGTGTCTACAGTGAGGCGTAGATAAACAACAATGATTCAATTTAAGTTATTAAAAACATATTAAAAGTCCTGTTTCTAAAGCTGGTGGGGCAACAGCACTTGGAATATTGGCTGGAAGGTGAGAGAAATACTTACCTCACTCAAATTCAAGGCACTGAGCACATTCTGCACATAGACAGGAGTGTCTGTGACCACAGTGAAATCCTTCTTCATTTTTTCTGCCTTAGATTTGTACTTAATCTGCAGAGAGAAAGCAAGAGCTCTAATTACTAGTGCTAGTAATTGTTAATTTAATCTATTGTATTATCATATTTACTATACTAAACTATTTATTTCATTGCTGAGCTATTTTATTAGTGAACCAGCATTGAAACACAAAGTATATTGGAACGATGGCTTGTTATTTAATGAATCCTTCAATCAAGAAGGATAAATGACCTTTTCCAGACTACACCTGGAGTGGAATAAAGCTACAGTGGAGTGAAAAGAAGACTGAGAAGCAAACGCAGATTTATCCACTCACATCACTGCGAAGGTCATAGGCTTGCTTGGCGTGGAGGATTTCAGGAGTGTCCCAGACAAAGCAGCCAATGCCTTTCAGCCAGTTCAGATCATCCTTATAGATCACCTAAGGAAGCAGAGAAGGAACCTGTAAGAATTCCATCAGGATCTAATCCCTTGTTCCTAAATCACTCCAAAACACAAGTGTCAAATGATGATGTCAAATGATGATTCTACTGCTTGGGGTTTTTTGTTCGTTTGAGAAAATCAAAACAATTCCTTCTGGAATTTAAATAATTTCTGGTTTTGCTTCAAATTGTTCAATAAATTAAAATTTCTTTTTTTTCTTTTTTAAACTACCTGCACATCCTGCTGGGCACTGATTTACTACCAGATTTGACTCCTGGGCTGACCTGCTCAAGGCAAGTGTGTAGAAGCTTTGTCAAACCAGGATTTTCTCAGATTTTCAAAGTTTCCACACCTCATGCAAGCAAATAAAGGACAACTTACAGACAGGGTAGAACTGTAACGTTATGACCCAAATGCCTACATGATTAACAGTGAAATTACTGAAACTGTTGCACACAGAGGTTGTGGACTCATCATCCGTGGAGTGTCCAAGGCCAGGTTGGATGGAGCTTGGAGCAACATGGGATAGTGGAAGGTGTCCCATGGCAGGGAGTGGAACAGGATGAGCTTTAAGGTCCTTTCCAACCCAACCCATTCTAGGATTTTCTGATTCTATTCAATGACCCATTTATTGCCAAGTGTCACCAAAATGAAGTCAAGCGGCACCTTTAGAGCGCTCCAGCGACATTTCTGCTGAGTCGCTTCCTCCAAGCGAGCACAGATGAAGGAATGCTCTCAAAAGTGAGCCAGGAAGAAGTGATTTGGGGGGACTTACATCACTGATTTGGTCGGTGACCATTCGCACGTGGGTGTTGACCTGCAGGTCCGGCAGGCAGATCCACTCGTGGAGCTGCGTGCGATAATCGACCTCGCTGATCTTCTTCTGCGCGTCCTTGGCTGAGATGATGTCCATCATGTCTGGGACAATGTGGACCTTGGCTTTGGTCTTCTCATAGGCCTCTTTGTACAGACGCTGGGGAGTTAAAGCAAGGCTTTAATCAAGCTGAAGCGTAAATTGTTGATAAATTCGGAGGAAATCGTTGCTGTTTTCAGGGGATGTCGCTGGGAGAGCGATCACCTTGACCGTGGCTAAAATTTACATCTGGCCTGCTCTAAAAATAATTTGCAGAACCTCAGCAAGGGAGTTAAAATGGGGTTTGTTCAATTTTCATTGTGCTGATGAGTTAAAAGAAGGCAGATTATGATTTTATCCATATTACACTAAAGGTTGGGCCATGCAGGCAACGCAGTAATTGAATTAAAGCTTAAATTTATGGCTGCATTTTAGAATTTAACAAACACCGCATGCTGCCAAATGCACAGGGGAATGGGATATCTGGATCAAGGCATGTGGATTCTTTGAGTGGCTGCTTCTGAGACAAACATGGCTTTATCAGGAAAGCCCAGATCCAGAGACAACACTTACATCGATGTTGAGCTTCCCAACTCTGAGGCACCTTTCTGTATTGGGATCATCCTCAACACCTTTGGGGAGGGTGTACAGGGCTTTGAACTTGTCATACTCCTCACGGTATTTCACCTGAGCACGAGCAAAGAAGCACAACAGTTAACTGACTCCAGGGAGCCTGTGGTGGTTTTGGAACAAAATTCGTCATCATTAAGCAAAAAGTTGAGTCCAGCAAGTAGAGAAAGGCTTAAAAGCAGGATTTTAGTTTTCTGTTTTGTATTGAATGACAAAGAAATCACTTCATAACAATCGGGTTGTAAAACAACAAATGACTAGAAGGGTTTAAAAATAACTTTATGTAGAATGAGGCATTTATTTATTGTTCCAGCTGTTCAATTTAAAGAGATCTGTGGAGTGGTCTCTCTTTAACTTCAGTAAAGCATAACATGTTTTCTATACATAGTAAGCAGCATTTAAAGATTTTTGGTATTTTTCTGACCTGGATTCTCACGAAACTTAGACTAGAAAAACCCTAACATTTTCACTTTGGATTACTGTAAAAACTGACCTTTTTTTTTCCATTACAAGAAGTCACAAACGACTGTTACACAAATTATTATCAGAGAAAAATCATTATCTACAAATGCATATTATATCTCAATTAAAAAGGGAAGGTAAATTCAAGTTTAAAAATATATATCTATAGCAGATGCAAGACATGAAGGATATAATTGTTAGAATTGATGATCAGATTTTTAAAAAATAAAGAATTTAGTTCACTTACAATGCTTGCATTGTGCTTCAGTTCTTTGGCACGTGCCAAGGCTACAGCATCTGAGGGCAGTGCATAGCTGGTGGCCTTCACTTTATCCCAGGCCTTCTTGTAGAGATTCTGTGGGGAAAGTTTGTGTGAGTGGAAAAATAATTCTTGCAAATAACTACCAACAACCAATAGAAATCAAAAGCCCTTTTGCTTTTATTTAGGCACGACACAGTAAAGTATTGTAAAGAGGATATTAAGGGATACTCAATATCAAGTGCATGTAAAGGGTGATAAAAATCCTTTCTAAGTATTCCTGTCTGTTCTCATACAAGGTTTTAATTTTGTTCAGGTGTAATTTTATGCAGGGAATCCATTTAATAATCCAGGTGTTTAGCCAAGACTGGTATTACAGCTGGAAAATATGGCCCTTGCCTGAAATACAACATCTCCCCCAAGCTCAAGCAGTGCAGAGGCTTTGAGAAGCTCCTGGTTTAGATGCTTATCTTCAAACAGAATGAACCAACAAAATAAAACAAAACTCCCACATTAAAGGCCTTAAGAGAAAAAAAACCAAAGTGTGCCAACACTTACATCACTATAGAGATGTTTCAAACTCTGAACTCTTTCTGAATCCACTGTGTCAGTCACAGTTGTGTACTTGTCCTTAGTTTTTTGGTATTCCTCCTTGTATTTCACCTGGAAGATGCAAGCTGGGTTTAGTGAATTGTGCCAGTGCTCCGAAGGACGACCCTGAGCAGAAAAGGTGGGGACTCACCTCACTGGCGTTGGCAGCACTTTGCAGAGCAGTCACATAGACAGGGGTGTCTGTAACCACACTGAAGTTCTGGAAGTTCTCCTTCCCTGCTGAGGTGTATTTTATCTAAGGACACAAAACCAACAAAACACTCGTTAGTGCTGAGAATGACCTGGAAATCCCCTGCCAGCTTCCTTTAAAATCACATCTGGACAGCTGAAATCACAGATTACAGCTCAGTTAAGATCAGCTCTAGAAGTGAGAGGTCATAAAACAGAAATACTTAATAGACAGCCAATATGAACTAATGAACAATGAAATTAAAAACCACATCTGTCTTTACATTCTCCTAGGTTTTCTTCTCCTCCCAATAACACACATGATGTCTCTACAGAAGCAACTCCAAGACTGTATTTTCACAGTTTAAACAAAATAATTCTGCCGTAACAGGAATTAACTTCATTCTGCTCTGGACTAGGACATGTCAACCCCAGTGAATCATAAATGGAAGAAACAAAAACACATAAATATTTATTTATTTAAGGAAAAATTACCTGGCTCTGCAAGTCATAGGATTTCTTGGCCTGTATGATTTGTGGAGTATCCCAGACGTAACATCCAAGTCCCTTCAGCCAATTTAAGTCATCTTTATACACAGCCTGCATGGAAGTGAACAGAAAATTAAGTTGGGAAGAAATTTGCCTTCTGCCAATTAAACCAAGGAATTCTGCATCCTACTCAGTCAGGCAATTAACCCACCCTCAGATTTTATTGGGAAGGTTGGTTGGCCCAAGCTGGCACACCACTGACAGCAGAATATGAGCAGCATTCTCTCAGCTGTGGGCTGATACAGCCCCAACAAACAAGGGCAATTCTTTTCCAGACCCACTGGATCCAGAAGGATTCTGGATGCTGTCCTGGCCCCTGCTGTGCTAATTCCAGCATTCCCACTTGCAAAAGATAAGGATCACTGCAGTGATTAGCACTAAGAATCTTAATTCAATGGTTATTCATTCCATATTTAAATATTATGGAAGATACTGGGGAAAAAGTGATGGGAAAGGCTGCCATAAGGTCAAACAAATGGCTTCAGTAAGTTCACATGAGTTTAGAAGGGTTTGGACAACGCCCTCAAGGCTCCTGGTGGGATTTTTGGGGTGTCCTGTGCAGGGCCAGGAGTTGGACAGGATGACCTCGATGGCTCCCTTCCAGCCCAGCCTATTCTGTGGCTCTAAATGACAAACAAACGACAATGATAAATAATACATGATAATTCAGTGACAAACATACATCACTCAGGATCTCCTGGGCTCTCCTGGCGTGAAGAACATCGTTTTCCTCAGGTGAACAGCTCCACTGGTGGAAGTATGTGCGATATTCCAGATCACTGAGGATGTACTGGCACTTCTTGGCCAGGACGTGGTTCATCATGTCAGTTGGAATGTGGACATTTTTCTTGGTGTCTTCATAATTCTTTCTGTAGGCCAGCTGAAAAGCAAAGATTGGGGAAAAGGTGAGAGGAAATTAAGAGTGATTTTCTGTAGAGCTTTGGATTTTTGGACTAGAAGGTGACAGCATAATCTGAGATGTGTTTCCTGGATTTAGTAGCTGAATTCCCACGGGATTCAACAGGATAGAAACCTTCATTTGGGTATTAATCACCTTTTATTTTGACAAAGCTCTGGAAGGACAACAGTTACCTTCACTTGCAGTTTTAACAGCTGATGAGAAAACTAACAGGATTAAAAAACTCATGCTCCACACATGAGTTTTCATTTAATTAAACCACATATGGTTTTCATCTAATTAAAGTTAGAATACTTGGGATTACACTGATTTTATGCCCTGCGTGACACGTTGTACGTGCAGTGCTGACAACAGCAACACACCAAATGTGCATTTACATTTCCAGTTCTTAAATTCCTATTTCAGTTCAAAATCTACACTTTCATTTGTAAAGGAAATGAATCCCATGTGGTATTTTTTGCTGCTCAGATCCTTAGACTGCAACAGAAAAAGGTTTGTTTTTTTTCCCTTACTGTAGTATTTCTAATGGCTAAACAAATCCCTTCTCGATCTCCTAAATAATTTTAAATTCACTTATTCAACCTACATATAAAATAAGCATTCAGGAAACAAAAACACGTTGAAATAATTTTTACTGATATTACTATGGATTTACATTAAGTTTGGACTTGATCTTGGAAGTCTTTTCCAACCTTAATGATCCTGTGATTCTACAGTTCTACTAAGCTCTGCATTATTTATATTTAAGTGATGAAATAGTGAATTTCAATAGTGAAATAAATGGTGAAATAAAGCAAATGGAAAATATTCCAGACTCGTTCATTCCTTACCGCGCTCCTCATTTTCTGGAATTCCAGGGAGTGAATGACACTGGGGAAATCACCAATATCCTTCCCAGCCAGGTAATGGCCTTTCAGCTTCTCATATATTTCCTTATATTTACGCTGAAAAATATTCACGTGGGAATTTTAATGCTCATTCCAACAATGCCCTCATCATATCGGGAGGGAAAAAAGGGAAAGGATGGGAAATCCCTCCTGACCTCACTGTTGATGTCGTTGGCATGCTTGGCTCCCACGAGTGGAACGTATTTCTCATCCAGAGTGTATCCAATGGGCTTGCTCAGCTCCCAGGCCTTCTTGTAATGTTTCTAGACAAAGCACATAGAGATTTTGATGAAAAAATCCATTTCATCTCCCATTTGTACACACATGGGATAGGATATGGAATACCGAATATTTTTACAGAGCGGTTCTCAAGAAATTAAATGGAGAATGTTCATTTTCTACAGTCATGCAGCATAAGGCAAACAGGACAAGTGATCACTTCAGCGAGCTGCCTGAGCACAAATTTGAGCTGATTCCTGCTTTCTTGATTATATTTATTATACCAGAAGAGTAATAAAGATATCCAAAATATAGATATGAGCTCTGGTTTAAAAGTGCAATATAGAATATAATAATAATACAGATATTGAGATTGATCAAAATTGTGAAAAATCTTCAAGAAATATTGGTGTTTACTAAAGAAACATTAATGTCAATGGCACTTTCCTAATACTTGTTTTGTTAAATATGAAATATATTCACCTTCAGATTAAATTATGAAGTTCCTGCTTACTTACATGAATAAGTAATCACTTGTATTTTAAAAAAAAACAGATTTCTCATTAAAATCAGTGAGACTACTCAAAAGTAACTGCTTAGTAATGTAAATAATCTACAGTTTTCATTGCTTATAAAATAAGTCAATGTAAAATTTATCAATAGTCTCAGAAGTATTATTGGATGGAATTATATTTGGTTTTGTTACACTATTATGACTTCCAAGCACCAGTCAAATGTCCTTTGGGATCACTTCAATAAGGAAAAAAAAATCATCCTGATTCCAATGATTCAAACAGGAAAGCTGAAGAAAAAAGGGACTAAAGTCCTCAAGTCCACCCCCCATTGTGTTGCCTTCACAAGTTGGTATTGATGGGATCTCACCTCACTGTGGAGCAAGGACATGTCTTTGGCATGGTGCAGAGCAGGAGTATCACCAGACCCGATGTACTGGCCTTTCTCCTGGTTAAAAGTTTCTTTGTATTTTAGCTACAAAAGAGAACAAACACAGTGTTAATGCCACAGGAGAAATGCATTATTCCCATTAGTCCATCTATTAGTAGTAGACATGAATTTTCTCTTGTGTCATAATGTAATAATCCGGTGTAGGACATGCCAACCATTATAATACATGGGCAAATGTTACTGTTTCACCTCAAAATCCACACGGTATTCTTGAAAAATTTAAGATATTGCTCAGCAAATACAGTTTAGCAACACCAGGAACTCCATGAACTGTTCATCAAGAACAAGACTCAGTTTTCAACTACTGTTAGAAAAATCCATGCAAACTCTAAGTCAGGGACATGCCATACTCCTCTACAGGAAAATGTTAAATTACTTGGACAGAAATATTGTGTTGCTCATTCATACTTCTTACTAAACTTGTTTACCCCAGGAAAGCCTGTTATTAATGAGGTGCACACACAAATATACAAGGCTAAAACTAGTATAGGCAGCAAAAGCAATTAAATCATCTACTAATTCTTCTATATGAATCTTATTTTTTAAAAAAAAGGTACATACATCACTCTGATTGACAGAGTTCATCTTTGCCAAAACGATCTCAGGAGTGTCAACCACGCTGGTGTATTTGGCAAAGTTCTCCTGGGCTTCTTTTGTGTATGCTCTCTGCAAAGAGGTGAAATAATGTCTTATACACTGTGCATGAGAAAGAGGTGCTAATTGTGGAAATGCTGAAATATTTCCTCTTACCTTGTTGATCAGCTCTTGTGCATTCTTAACTTTCTTATGCTCCACTGAATCGAGAGGGATCCAACCAATGCCACGAAGCCACTCCAAATCAGCTTTATAGACGTTCTAAATCAGCAAGACAATGCAAAAGGACAGAAATTATTGAACTCGGGGTGGATTATGGGCAGTATCCTTAGGCCAGAGCACGTGGAAAGGAGCTCGTAGGGCTGCACCATCACTCACGTCGCTCTGGAGGTCGTAGGCCTGGCGCGCGTGGATCACGTCGTTCTGGTCGGGAAGGCAGGTCCACTGGTGCAGGTGCTGGCGATAGTCAACATCGCTGACCAGGTTCTGGCACTCCTTGGCTGCCACAACTACCATGGCGTCTGAGGGGATGTGGATTTTGGACTTGGTTTTGTTGTAGTCTGATTTGTAGAGCCTGTCGTTCTGGATCTCGCCCGCGTGCTCGTACCACACCAGCTTGGGGTCGTCCCTCATCTTGGGAACTCCCACGTAGTGACCTCTCTGCTTGACATACTCAGCTTTGTATTTCAGCTGATGGGAGAGGGGAGAAATCCAGAGGAAATCAGCACTGGCTGTATCCCCTCTGGTTTTAACCTGGCAACAGCTTCAGGTTTGTCAACACAAAGAGCAGATGAGTTGTCACATGCAGCCTGAGGTTTTCAGTACACGACCAGATACCAATCTGGCCACAGACAATAATGTTACTTTGTAGAGGCCTTCTAGTTCAAAATACAGCATTTTCTAGTCCAATATACTCCAAATTTTCAGTAAAAGGTATTGTTAACACAAGAGGACAGACTTGCTAGGAAATGTTTCCTAGCAAGCTCATTTAGCCTTGTTTTGGCAACAAATTATTTGAGATTGTCTGAAGAGTGGATGCTTATTGACAGTATTTACATCACACTGTTTTGACAAAATGTTTATTCCAAATAAGAGTCGTGTATTATGCAAGCATTTAAAATGTAAAGGGTGTGCTGGCCTCCAGGTTTTGATAGGCCAAAAAGTGAAATCAGAGTGTTATAATCACAGCATAAGTTCACTTATTCAACACTTATAAAATGTGGAAGCCCAGCTCGCTTGATTTTGAAAGGACTGTCTCTGGAGAGAGTGCCTGTGGAAGGAATCTGACCTTCAGCACTGGTATCTCCAAACCCCTCAAAGATGGCTGAGTTATTTGGAGGGCAGTGGAATTCAGAGGCCATGGAAAGTCTGGATGTTACACCAGATGAAAAGCTTTTTAAAGTCTGGAAATGTTCAAGGCCATTAATGTTTCAGGCTTCCAAGCACTCATCTTCCTAATGAGAAAAATCATTACCTCACTTTGGACATCACTCGAGTGCTTGGCATGAGAGATCTGCACCGTGTCAGGAGGCAGGAGGTAACCAGTGGCTTTTTCTTTCTCCCAATTCTCCTTGTATAAATTCTGTGGGAAATAAAAGTGATGAGGAATTCAACTCTACTACAGTGATAATGACTACTGCATGCATGTCATTTATCTAGAAGTATAAGGACAACAAACCCTTTCTTTCAGGTTGTTGTGAATAAGGCAGGTTTTCTAAATACCTAAAAAATGGGAGTAGAAGCTGTCAAGGAGAGACCACGTACCTGATTTAGAATTCTGGCTGCCTCTCGGGCCATATCCAGCTGTGGTGTATCTGTGAGAGTATAGTTTGTCTTGGCCTCATTCCATTCTTTGTGGTATTTAATCTAGGACACAGAAAGAAATGACTGCCTTGCAGCGCCACCACAGAACTGGGAAAACACTAAAATATTTGACACACAAAATAACAAAGCAACCCCTGAATTTGCAAGGCCATCAGACAAAACACATTAAATACAGAATCAGGGATGTCAAATGGGGCCCAGACACTGAGAGCAAACTTACATCACTGAGGATTTCTGTGCTATTCTTTGCTGTGACATAATCAACTCTGTCGGCCACAGGAGTGAACGGGAGAGTTTCAGCTTTTGTGCGGTATTTCCTCTGTACAAGATAAAGAAGAACAGATTACCCTGGAATATTTGATGTCTAATACAGCAATTCTGAAGAGATACACAAGACAATGAAGTTTTCATGGAGAAAAACCACTCCATACAGAATGAATGTTGTGAAAACATTGCAGTTGCATTTTTCATTTGAAAAAACCCCTCACTGTTCAAACCATTTAAAATACTTTGAGCGACAAATACCCCTGAAGAAAATGTTGGTATTGAAAAACATTTGGTTACCTCGCTCAGGAGATCTCCAGCGTATTTAGCATGCTTGACTCCAAGGGAATCATTTGGCAGCCATCCGATTCCCCGTAGCCATTCCAAATCAGCTTTATAAACAGCCTGGGAAAACAGAATAGGGTCCATGCTCTTAGCTACACTTTTCTGTACAATCCAGCAACATTCAGAAATAAGAGAATTTACTCCCAGCGGTTAAAAGGCGAGCAGGAATTCCAACACGAGCACTACATCTGAATTTATCACCCCTTGAACACAGCAGTTTATAAGTGGCCTACACTTTGCGACTCTACCAAAGAACAAGGTGAGCTCCCTGAATTCTGGAGAAGATTCCCACTCCTTAGAGCTGAAGCAGAATAAGAAGAGGCAGTGCAGGGCTCAGTCGAGGGGTGCTTTCAGGTGAACTTACATCGCTCTGGAGGTCGTAGGCTTGCCTGGCATGAATGACATCGTTCTGGTCGGGGAGGCAGATCCACTGGTGCAGGTAGTGCCGGTAATCGGCGTCGCTCACCAGCGTCTGCCCGTGCTTGGCTGACACAATGGACATCATATCCACTGGCAGGTGGCACTGGGTCTTCAGCTTGGCAAAGTGCTTCTTGTACTCCCGTTCGCTCTGGACTTTGGCTACGTCCAGGGCAAACTGGATTTTGGAATCTCCCTTGGCGTTCGGCACTCCCACGTAGTGCCCTTTCTGCTTCTCGTGCTCCAGCTTGTATTTGTACTGGGGGAAGAGCAGAGGTCACCGTTGGTAACAGCTAGCACGAAAGAGCTCTTGGAGCATGGGAGAGGCCTCTTTTGGCACTTACATCACTGGCAATCTCTCTAGAAGCCTTGGCTGTCTTGATCGGGATTGCATCGGCTCTCAAATCGTAGCTCATCTTCAGCTCATCCCAAGCTCCTTTATACTGTTTCTGAAAAGACAGATAAAACATCACACACATACTGAATGCTCTGGCACTTGCCATTATAGAAACAGAGTTTCCAGCCATTTATTTGCTGAAATAGTACCATTAAATTTTTTGAGCGTTGCTCCTGCTCCTAGCCATAACTGCAGCTGCCTCTGGAACATGCAACACCAGTTGTGCAACATATTAAACACAGAAGGGTGTTTGTAAAAGGGTAGAGATTGGAGATTGGAGTGAGAATTGGATTCTCATCCATTTCAATAAAATATTCCCTCAGTGGGGTGTGATATTAATAATTTTTAAATAGCTGAATGCAACAAACACTTATTTTAAAATGGCTGAATACTTTAAGGGCATTCAGTAGAGGGAAGGGAATGTCACAAGTCCTGTATGAGGACAGACTTCAATGAGATTCAACATCTTTGAGTGATATAATTCATACACTGTTTTAGAGAAAACAGAATTATAAACATACCTGGCTGTAATTAACAGCATTAGCTTTGGCTAGGTTGATTTCAGGTGTGTCTGGCATGATGTGGATCATAGTCTTGTCCTTTTCCCAGGCTTCTTTATATTTCGGCTGTTAAAACAGTCATTTAATAATATCATCAGAATTATGGAATTTCACTTTTCAGTAACATAAAATCCCATCAATCTCTCCTGAACTATCATCTCCAGAGAGCAAAATGTTTGGAAAAGCATTAAACTTAAAACACCGCTGATCAGTTTCATATTTTAGCAGTGAGATTTCTCTTCAGCTTTAATTTCTAGTGTGGAAGCAGCTTTGAGGAGGTTGGAACGTACAATGCTGATCTGTTCAGCGTTGGTTTTGGCCAGAACAACATCTGGGGAATCCACAACACTGGTGTATTTCAGGCTGTCAATGGGGGTCCGATAGACGTTGTCACTCAGGAGATCTTGGGCATTCTTCACCCTCTTAATTTCTGGAGACTCGTTGGGCAGCCAGCCAATTCCACGGAGCCACTCTAGGTCTGCCTTGTACACAGCCTGGGTGAGATGGCCAGAAGAGGGAAAACATTGCTTACAATTATTGTCTTAATTATTTTAAGCCACGCAAAGCAGATTACGTTTTATAAACCTAGCTGCAGTCAGATTAATCCTTTTTATGTACAGGAGATGTTCAGTGTCATAAGCAAAATAAAATCTGGCAACAAGGCTTTAAGTAGTTCAGCTCTTAAACAACATATTCTAAACCTTGTAAGGAAAAACAACTGAAAGGAGTTGGAGTTAATGGTGATGAACATTAAAAGCTTAGAAGAGTCTTCCCGTCCTCCAAAACACTTATTCCTCGAGTCATTTCAACAATCTACAAGTCCTAACAAAACCCCAAGCTGCCTACCAGGAAAACTGACCAAAAGCAAGGAACAGGAACCTCATCTCCAAAGCTTGTAATTGAACCAGTGGAAGAGGAAATGATAAGTGCAAAGCCAGGTCAGGAAATGAGATGAACTGGCTTCTTCTGCTTTGCAATCAGCCACTAAAACCTCTCACTGGCTACCTCACACCTCACAGAGTCTTCTTCCAATTAAATAAATTTCCAAGCTGCCTAAAGCAAACAGAAGTAACAAAAGCCACCTTTGTTTTTCAAAGGCAGCAAACAGCTGTTATTCCTAAGTCACATCAAAGCAAGAAAGACAAATCCTTCAGCCTCTCCAAATCACACCTGTCCAAAAGCATTATGCAACACATTTTCAACTAAAGTATTATGAAATTTAGAGATAAAACAAATGCTTTCTAAGGGTGCAAAAGAGCACGTAATAGCAGTAACAAAAAAAATTGAAGAAAACAGTCTAAATATAAACCTATAGCATTGAACAATCAGAAGAAAGCTATCATCTATTAAACAATAAGAGCAAAACTACACTTCTCTCTTGGGTACTCACGTCGCTCTGGAGGTCGTAGGCCTGGCGCGCATGGATCACGTCGTTCTGGTCAGGAAGGCAGGTCCACTGGTGCAGGTACTGCCTGTAGTCAACGTCACTGACCAGGGTCTGGCACTCCTTGGCTGCCTGCACCGACAGGGCGTCCACAGGGATGTGGATCTGGGTCTTGGAATCATTGTAGGCCTTCTTGTAGAGGCGGTCGTTCTGCAGGGCCATGGCGCGCGCGGCCCACGCCAGCTTGGGGTCCTCCTTGGCACTGGGGCACCCGATGTAGTGGCCTTTCTGCTTCTCGTGGGTTTCTTTGTACTTGTACTGGAAACACAGAGAGAACAGAAGGTGTGTTGCTCACAGCCACCAGAAAAAAGGCTTCCAGCTCGCCAGCTGTGAGCTTCACTCAGCTCTGCTGAGACACAAGCACCACAGGAAGAGAAGGCTGTACCTCACTGGCAATGTCTCTGGAGGCCTTGGCTTGTTTGATGGGAATGGCATCAGCTCTTAGATCATAGCTTTTCGCCTTGGCCTCATCCCAGGCCTTCTGATAGTGTTTCTGTAAAGAAAATTAATCACCTTCGTTAAGCATAGCAAAATGCTTTCTCTAAAAACCTGCTTGCTTGAAATTACCAGCTTGAGAGCCCCGTTTACTTCCTATAACTGGCAGAGTAACAATAATGATCCTGGCAAGTGTCTCAACAGAAAACTCACGACTTAAAGCAGGTGCAAGATTAAAACACAAAGAGGCAGCAGAAATATTCCTGAAGGCAGACCACTACGTCCACAAACTCCAACAACTCCTCCACGGAAAGTGTTTGGCAGGTTTTGCCAAAGGGAGCATGAGTTGTGTGGAACTGCACACTGGAGCTTGGGAGTTTGCTCATGAGCACACAACCTGTTGATAGGCTGAGAGGTGATAAAAAGCCTCTAGATGTAATTTCCTGTTCACAAGCACAATAGAAGGTGGGTTTGTATACCACCATTTACAGAAAAAAACAGAACAATTGCCAGCCTTCATTTTCCAACACTTCACAAATATTTCATGTTATTGTCTTACACTGCTGATGTTGAGAGCGTTGACTTTGGACTGCAGCATGACAGGAGTGTCTGAAGGGAGGGAAATCTGGGTCTTGTCTTTATCCCAGGCCTCGCGATACAGACGCTGAGGAGAAAGGAAGAGCAATAGCAACTCGGTATGAGGTGAGGAAAAAAAACACCAAGAGAAATTCTTTAGCAATTCCAATTTGCACAACTCCCAACTCGCCATTCCCACTGTAGAAATTATACTCTCCAGCAGAAAGAGAAGAAATGTCATCCCACAAGGGAGAGGTGAGCTTACATCACTGAGCTGCATGGCGTTGGTCTTGGCCAGGACAACGTCTGGGGAGTCAGTGATGCTGGTGAACTTGAGCTGCTCGGGCCGCGTGCGGTACAAGCGGTCACTGAGGAGCTCCTGGGCCTTCTTGGCCTTGACCACTTCCACAGAGCCTTCTGTCAGCCAGCCAATGCCTCGCAGCCACTCCAGGTCAGACTTGTACACGTTCTACAAACAAACCAAGGGTTATTGGCGTTGCAGAGTCCCAGGGAGACTCAGTCCCTGGAGATGCTCAAAACCAGTCTGGATGAGGCTCTGAATAACCAGGTCTAGTGGAAGGTGTGCCCTGCCCATGGCAGGAGGTTGGAATAAGATCATCTTTTCCAACCCAAACCATTTTGGGATTCTGTAGTTCTAACTCTAAGTGCAAGAAGGCTTTTTATAAGCCTTTCCCCAGCTTCTTCTCACACTCTTTACATGACAAGCAGCCGCTGATGCTGTGTTGTGTCAGGTCCTTTCTAGACACAGCACCCCTGATTTGCACAGAAACAATGATCCTTTTAAGACACTGCATTCAAAACATGGGCATAATCTCCAAGTAATCTGCAAGCAAGTATTCTAGAGCAGACCAAGAAAATATGGTTTCCTTATGAACTGCCCCCAAATATTTCTGGCACCCAGGTTGAAATCCTTTGCAAAGGATAAAATAAACATACTAGGACCATCCACAGGCTCATGAATGTGCATTTGAAAGTATATTTGCCAGCCACTAACAAGCAGAGCCTCACACAGCTGGCCTAAAGCTTTCCCACAGCGACGGTCACTCACGTCGCTCTGGAGGTCGTAGGCCTGGCGCGCATGGATCACGTCGTTCTGGTCAGGAAGGCAGGTCCACTGGTGCAGGTACTGCCTGTAGTCAACGTCACTGACCAGGGTCTGGCACTCCTTGGCTGCCTGCACCGACAGGGCGTCCACAGGGATGTGGATCTGGGTCTTGGAATCATTGTAGGCCTTCTTGTAGAGGCGGTCGTTCTGCAGGGCCATGGCGCGCGCGGCCCACGCCAGCTTGGGGTCCTCCTTGGCACTGGGGCACCCGATGTAGTGGCCTTTCTCCTTCTCGTGGGTTTCTTTGTACTTGTACTGGAAATACAAAAAGAAGTTCATCAGGGATGAAGGCCCTCTGATTTCCTGTTGCTACTGATCACATATTCTTGTTTTTATGGCAACTGAAAATAAATGTGAAGGAAGAACATACGTCGCTCGCAATATCCCTCGATGCTTTTGCAGTTTTGATTGGAATTGCATCAGCTCTCATGTCATAACCTTTCTTCTTGGCCTCTTCCCAGGCTTTCACATAAAGTTTCTACACAAAAAAAAAAGACAGAAAATGGCTTATCGATATTCTGAAAGACGAGATCTCTACATTTCATAATTGTCTCTCAAATTTTTCACGAACATCTTTACGATTAAAGAAATGCTGACTTAACTCTGAATTCCCACTAGTTTAGTAAATATTTGAATGTCCTTACATTGCTAACGTTGGCTGCGTTGGCCTTTGCTAGCAGAATGTCTGGTGTGTCAGGCATGACATGGATGGACCTCTTGTCTGCATCCCAGGCTTCTGTGTACAAGCGCTGCAAGAGAGGAAAACAGCCCTTTACAAACAGTTCTTTATGAAATTGTTTTACAATTACAATTATTTTACAAACTGCTGTGGGTTGTTCCAGTAAACTCTAATACCCTGACTCAGCTAAGCTTCTCTCTGAACAGCTCAAGAAGGAAACTTTGTCCCTCCTCATTATTTCTCAGGTTAAGCTGGTGCAGCAATAGATTGATTTTGGATTCTGGAGAAAGAGCAGGAAAAGTGTATTAATTGTTCTCTGTAAGGTGTTTGATTATTTTTGTTATAAAGGAGGAGGTACTAAGTGACTTTCACCCTCCAGATCTGAAATACGTTGCAGCAGTTTCACATCCAAAGAACTTCAGGTATTTCCTCATACTTGTTCATCACACAGTATTACTCCTGGAAAATCTGTGATTTTTGGGACTTCTGCCTGTAGATTTTTACCAACTGCTCACTTCAGACTGAGCCCTGAGAGAACAGCTTTCCTGCACAGTGGCTGAATTTGGACATCGATTTTCTCTTAAGTCCACAAGTGTTTAGTTTTACTTTGTACTTTGAATTTTTCACCTCATAAAGAAGTTCTACTAACCACCAATACCACCCTCACCTTGTTCATGATCTCAGCATTTTGCTTGGCTAAGACCATGGCCAAGGAATCGGTCACACTGGTAAATTTGATTTTGTCTGCAGGCTGCCGATACTTCCTGTCACTGAGGATTTCTCCAGCTTTCTTGGCTTTCTCAACTTCCAAGGAACCAATAGGAACCCATCCAATGCCTCTCAGCCATTCCAGGTCTGATTTGTAAACAGCCTGAAAAAAATTGAAGGTTTGTTATATTTGGGCAAGTGTGATCAAATATTAAAACAAATATAAACAAGTACATCCTATATGAACAACTGGGTAAGTTCTTGAGAATGTGGTTCTGAAAACGGTAATTGTTTTTGAAAATTAGGTAAAATGATTATTAAATAATCAACATAAAAGAGGTACTGGAGAACAATGACAGTCAGAGTAACACACAAATTATATCTTAGGTTAAGAACTAAAAAAAAAGGATTAAACCTAAATTTGATGAAAGAAATGAAAGAATGAAAAGAATGAAAGCATTTCAACAAGCCTGATGCAAGCTGCTAAGGCTTATAACCCACACTTTAAAAATGAGACTGTCCAAGTCCCAGAGTACTGAATGATTGGGAGTGTCAGGATTTGCTCACATCGCTCTGGAGGTCGTAGGCCTGCTTGGCGTGGATCACGTCGTTCTGGTCGGGCAGACAGATCCACTGGTGCAGGTAGTGCCGGTAGTCGGCGTCGCTCACCAGCTGCTGGCACTTCTTGGCCAGCACAATTCCCAGCATGTCCACGGGGCTGCTGAACCTTGTCTTGGACTTCTCAAAGTCCTTCTTGTACTCCCTGTCACTCTGGATCTTGGCCACGTGCATGGACCACATCATCTTGGGGTCGTCCTCGATGTTCCTGGCCCCGATGTGGTGGCCCAGCTGTTTGCGATACCCTTCCTTGTACTTGTACTGCAGGAAAGAAAATCCATATATATATTTATATCTTTTATCCCTTTTTACCATAAAGCATTTAAATAGATTTCTTGGTAGAAAAACAAGGAGCATAAAAATCTGTTATCCTCTGTCTCTTAGTGATATTGTCTCATCATTGAAACAAAACCTGTCCCAGTCATTGCAGAGCTTTTTCCTGGTTTTATATTCCAGCATTTTGGATTTCAGTGAGACACAGAAACAGAATTATTTCTTTCCTCCAGAAAAGACAAGCATTTAAACTTTTAGAATTTATTTACTTACATATCAGTTTTGAGGACAGATTTTTAAGTACTTCCTATTTTGAATCAGAAACTCACTTGACAAACTCTAGCATAGACCCCTAGATTTTTCTGTTCATCCTACTTGAACATCCATGGATGCCAAATGGGGAGGTGGCATATCAATAATCTTCACATTATTATATTTATTTGTTACTATTACACCAACTCATGCCAAAAATACTGGCTATCCATTATGTTTGTGCACTAAAAGCATATGATAGAATCACTATGAAAACAGATTTCTATAGTATCTATTTTGTGAAATATGATGCTAGCAAGCAACTGAAGAAAGATTCTGATTCTTTTCCATGACCAAATGCATCGAGAAATGAGAAGAGAGGCTGCTCACCTCACTGGCAATCTCCCTGGAGGCTTTGGCAGACTGGATGGGAATGGCATCAAAACGCAAATCATGGCCCTTCTTCTTTGACTCCTCCAAGGCCAGTTTGTACATTTTCTGTGAGAAAAAAAATTCACTGTTTAGTTTCAAAACACAAAATTCAAAATAGCACTTCAGTTCAGCACAACCGTGCAGTAAAAGAAATTAAGTCCCTAAACAATGTTGTTCATCTTCAGACAATTTAAATATTGTTTTCTAGAAATGAAAAAAAAAGGACAGATTTAAAAAACCTTGTAACTTAATTGTAGGTGCTTGTAGAAAATTGTAGAAAATGGAAATCATTTAGGAAAGGCAAAGACTGGAACATGTAAAAAGCTAAATTACCTCTTTCCACAACTTGCTGTAGAAATGATTTCTTATTTATGGCTGATAAAATATTTTCAAATAAAATTCACTTTTGTGAAAGAAAACTCTGGTATCAGCAGGGGAACTGGCCATGTATGAAAATAAACAACCTGACAATATTTTACCATTAATAAAAAATTAAAGGTGACCAAAGTGTGCATATGAGAAGCCCTTTAATTGTCTCAGATTTCAGCTGCACTCACCTCACTGTAGTTCACTCTGTTCTGTTTGGCCAGCAGGATTTCTGGGGTGTCAGGCATGACGTGGATCGTCGTCTTGTCTTTGTTCCATGCTTCAGTGTACAAACGCTAATAAAGAAAGCAGGAAGAGTTTTATAGGACATTCCAAACAAGGTTAATATTTCAATAATCAGGGAAAACACACTGATTAAAATAATAGGAACCTGCTTTAGTGGATATTGTCCCTTCCCATAGCAGGGGGTTGGAACAAAATGATCTTTAGTGTCCTTTCTAACCCAAACCATTTTATGCTGCTATAAAATATAACACGAAAGTACAGTTATATGTTAATCTGCTAAAAGTAACATCAATACAAGGAGAATCTGAGGGAGTTTAAAAACATTAATGAAAGCGCCACAATGCATCAGAATAATAAATAAACCAAAGCCCAATTAGTGCTCAATGCACACACATGCTAAGGAAAAGATTTAAATGTAAAATGCAGAATATTACACAAACTTGAGTCTTCCATTACCTGGCCTATGAGTTTTGAGTGCAATAACACGAGCACACTGATTGAAAATACATCATGTCTGAATGGCAGCATTGCTTGAGCTCGGTTCATTCCCAGTCCCGCCTCCAGGGGTGAGGCAGAGACCTCGGCTGTGTCACCCAGAGGGATCAGGACTCACCTTGTTCATGGTGTCTGCGTTCTGCTTGGCCAACACCATCTCCAGGGAATCCGTGACACTGGTGAACTTGATGGTGTCCGGACGCTGGCGGTAGATTTTGTCACTCAGGATCTCCCCTGCTCTCTTGGCCTTCTCAACTTCCAAGGAACCAATCGGGACCCAACCAATGCCCCGCAGCCATTCCAGGTCGGACTTGTAGCAGTGCTGTTACAAGAAAAGAAAACGACACAAGTTTTTTTTTAATAGAATAATCATATTAATGTATGTTACACAGTTCATCTTTCCAAAGGAAAATACCATTCCTATCAACTTCTGATTCAAACAAATTCAAAGATGTAAAGAAAACTGTAGAAAAAATGATAGCATTTCACCTACATTAAGGGTGAAACCATTATCCAAGTTTCACAGAATGGTAAATGCGAAATAGTCCAAATCCTGGAAGTACAGGATTTCATTTAAATATCAGTTAGTTAATATAACCTGCAGGAAATCAGAGCGTCAATGAACCGTGAAACTTAAAAATAAATCTTGAGAGGCTGATTCTACCCCATCAGAACAAGGTGGCTTGCCCCAGATATGTAAAATAAACTCATTCCTCAGCAAAAATCAAAAAGGCAGAGAGCTCACGTCGCTCTGGAGGTCGTAGGCCTGCTTGGCGTGGATCACGTCGTTCTGGTCGGGCAGACAGATCCACTGGTGCAGGTAGTGCCGGTAGTCGGCGTCGCTCACCAGCTGCTGGCACTTCTTGGCCAGCACAATTCCCAGCATGTCCACGGGGCTGCTGAACCTTGTCTTGGACTTCTCAAAGTCCTTCTTGTACTCCCTGTCACTCTGGATCTTGGCCACGTGCATGGACCACATCATCTTGGGGTCGTCCTCGATGTTCCTGGCCCCGATGTGGTGGCCCAGCTGTTTGCGATACCCTTCCTTGTACTTGTACTGGGACAGAAGAGATTGAAAGTCGCTTGGTGTACTGACAGTTTAATAAATTATTCTAACAGTTTAGCATACTCATTATTTTTTAAAGATAAACTATGATGTAAGACTTTTCATTCTGGGATTAATTTTCATATAAGAAGCATATTTATTAGATATAATTATCGAAGACTTTTTATATAACTACAACACATTTCAATTCACTGAACAATGTCATGTTCTAACAAGTTTGGTATTTTCACATTCTTTTATGATTAAGATTAAACTGTAAATATTAACTTATATTTAAAACTTTTTCAAAAGTTTTTTTTTTTAAATGAAAGTTCCTTGATTAAGACCATATGATTTGATCTTAATACAAAGAGTTGAAATACCAAACTTGATAGAAAATAAGGAGCATAAAAATCTGTTCTCCTCCATCTCTAAGTGATACTGCCTCATCCCAGAAGCAAACGTCATTGCATAGTTTTTCCCTGCTTTTATCTTCAGATATCTTGAATTTCATTATGACACTTGAACAGAAATATTGTTTGAATCAGAAATTAATTTGACAAACACCACTACTGCTTCATACACCTTTTTGATCGTGCTCTTTGAGTATCCATGAACATCAACAGAAGTATTGCAGGGGGCTAACCAATAATCTTCACATTATTATATTTATTTATTACAGTGATATATTCCTCATGAAAAAAATACTGGCTGCCCCTTTCTTCCCTGCAATAAAGGCAATGTAGTGCAATCACTAAAAAGAATCTCTATGAAAACAGATTTCTATATTATCTATTCTATGAAGTATGACAGTAGCAAACATTCTGCTGCTTTTCCATGACCAAATGCATCGAGAAATGAGAAGAGAGGCTGCTCACCTCACTGGCAATCTCCCTGGAGGCTTTGGCAGACTGGATGGGAATGGCATCAAAACGCAAATCATGGCCCTTCTTCTTTGACTCCTCCAAGGCCAGTTTGTACATTTTCTGTGAGAAAAAAAATTCACTGTTTAGTTTCAAAACAAAAAAAAAAAAAAGCATTTCAGCTAATCACATTGAGTAATCAAACTATTTAAATCCCTAAACAATACTGTTGATTTTCAGGCAACAAACATCTCCAGCCCAGCTCTACAACCACTAGAAAATAAAAAACAGCAGATTTTCAAAGACCTTTTAATTTTATTGTAGATGCATAAAAAATAGACATCATTTAGGGAAAGCAAATCAAAACTAGTTATTTCCAGACCTTGCTGCAGAAGTGATTTCCAATTTATGGCTGATAATATATTTTAATAGCCCAATTAGACAGCCAGGAGGTCAATCCCTGGAACAACTCTGATTTCAGCATGGGAACAGACCATTTGTGAAAATAAGCAACCTGACAATATTTTAATATTAACTAGAAGTCAGAGATGACAAAAGCATACTCGTCAGAAGTACAAGTTAATTGTCTCAGACCTCAGCTGCACTCACCTCACTGTAGTTCACTCTGTTCTGTTTGGCCAGCAGGATTTCTGGGGTGTCAGGCATGACGTGGATCGTCGTCTTGTCTTTGTTCCATGCTTCAGTGTACAAACGCTAATAAAGAAAGCAGGAAGAGTTTTATAGGACATTCCAAACAAGGTTAATATTTCAATAATCAGGGAAAACATGGACCATGCCAGATAAAAATACAGAACATGTAACAAGGATAATTAGTTAGGTAATTAGGAAGAGATAATATTAACAAAAGGAGGATTGACTGGTGGAAATGTAACAACACTGAAAAAAACACCACATTGATTAAGGAGAAGGAATAAACCAAAGAGCATTGCTTGAGCTCGGTTCATTCCCAGTCCCGCCTCCAGGGGTGAGGCAGAGACCTCAGCTGTGTCACCCAGAGGGATCAGGACTCACCTTGTTCATGGTGTCTGCGTTCTGCTTGGCCAACACCATCTCCAGGGAATCCGTGACACTGGTGAACTTGATGGTGTCCGGACGCTGGCGGTAAATTTTGTCACTCAGGATCTCCCCTGCTCTCTTGGCCTTCTCAACTTCCAAGGAACCAATCGGGACCCAACCAACTCCCCGCAGCCATTCCAGGTCGGACTTGTAGCAGTGCTGTTTTAAATATTTTAAAAATCACTCACATGGGTTATACTATCAGTAATAACAATAATCCAATTTACACGGTGAATAGTTCACCAATAAGTAACCTCATGATCAATGTAACAATTTAAATTAATTCAAAGCACAAGAGAAAATATAGAAAAAAAACCTGCACTTCTGCTACATTAAGAGTGAAAACATTATCCAGCTTTCTCAGAATGGTCAACAACAATTCTGGAGTTAGAGGATTTCATCGAAGTATCAATTAGTTAACACATCCTGTAGGAGAGCTCCATTTCAACCAGTCATAACATCTAAAAATAAATCTCAAAAAGTTGTTTCTACCCCATCGGAACAAGATGGCCTGATCCAATAAGGTAAAATATCAAATACATTCCTCAGCAAAAACCAAAAGGCAGAGAGCTCACATCGCTCTGGAGGTCGTAGGCCTGCTTGGCGTGGATCACGTCGTTCTGGTCGGGCAGACAGATCCACTGGTGCAGGTAGTGCCGGTAGTCAACGTCACTGACCAGCCCCTGGCACTTCTTGGCCAGCACAATTCCCAGCATGTCCACGGGGCTGCTGAACCTTGTCTTGGACTTCTCAAAGTCCTTCTTGTACTCCCTGTCACTCTGGATCTTGGCCACGTGCATGGACCACATCATCTTGGGGTCGTCCTCGATGTTCCTGGCGCCGATGTGGTGGCCCAGCTGTTTGCGATACCCTTCCTTGTACTTGTACTGTGGACAAAAAACAAGATATTACATTTCTGTATCACCTACAAATAGCTGTTACTCATACTAAAGATCTCTAAAATAGCCTTTCCACAGTTATCTAGAACCTACCATTTAAAAACCCCAGTAAATCAATTCTCATGCTAATAATATTCTAGGATTCTAGGAGTAAAGTTTTTGGCTATTTTGTTAGAAGAATAAACAGAACTTTTTTACCATTTTGCTTTTTGAAAAATGTGCTTTACTAACATTAGTGAGAAACAATCCTGTTCTTATTAAATGCATTAATCCTTATTACATATAATGATTAACATACCGTAAATACTTATTTACATATTGGGTATGAGCTATACAATTATGATAGCAGCACTATATTGTTCTTATAATTATCAAATTATTTTTTTTTAACATTCAGGATAATTTATGTGCAAAAATTTATTACTTAAGGTCACAGTTTGACTGCAGTGCCTTTTACAGAATCCAGATGATAATTTTCAGGTTGCAGAGGAGAGATGTCAACATAGAAAGAAACAAAGAAAGTAGATTCTTACATCACTAGCAATTTGCCTGGATGCTTTGGCTGACTGGATGGGGATGGCATCAGCTCTCAAATCATAGCCTTTCTTCTTTGCATCTTCCATGGCCTGTCTGTATTGTTTCTGGATGAAGAATTAAACAATGGGACTCATGTAAGTTCCATACATTATATTCTATGCAAAATGAATTGCTTGGAAGTAGATCTAAAAATCGTGGTTTGATTTCATTATACCCAGTTTTATTTACCTTTAAACACAAAGCCTCAGATCAATACATGATACAAATTCATGTCCAAGGAAGAACTTTGTTAAATACATTTGTTAATTAATTTTTATTTTACTGTTTAAAATAATGTAACATTGACTAGGATTTAGAGCTGAACTTTTCTTCTATACAAATGGAGTAAAATTTAATTTTAAAACCACCGATGTGGCTCGCTGTTTGCCTAAAATAACTTGTCTGATGTGAACTTGTTTGCCTAAAATGAAGTTGAACAGTGGCATCCCACCTTTATAGAATTATGGAGATAATTAACTTTCTGGTATTATTTTTTGCCTTCCCAACGTTATGCACACTGGCAGAAATGATTCCCCAAAAACTAAGTGGAAACACCCAACTTGTGTGAAATTTATGGAATTTCTTCTCACCAGTGCTCACTGTTCCATGTATGCACTACTATAAATATACAAACAATGTTTTTAAAATCACCATTTTTTTTATAAATGTGGAAGTTACTCAGGAAAACTGATAGTGTCATCTCTAGAAGGTCTCCCAGAGCATTCCTGATCCAGCCATGACACAGAGCAGTTACATTTGGAAAGCTCCCACACTCACCAGACTGTAGTTCTTCTTGTTTTCTCTTGCCAGTGTGATTTCAGGCGTGTCAGGCATGATGTGGATTTGTGTCTTGTCTTTATCCCAGGCCTCAGTATACAAACGCTGCAGGAGAAACAAAGCAGAGGGTTTGGAGACATTCACAATTGATAATTCTGACAAATTAACTTAGCAATTATCTAGGAAGATATTATTAAATCAGCTCTTGAAGAAAATAAGTTTCCCATTGATTACCAAGAACGGAATTTGTATTTTTACAGCCTTGCTGTGCTGAAATCTCAGGGCACAGGCACAGGTCTGTGGTGCTAGCCCTGTCCCAGGGGTTCAGGCAGAGAGTGATGATGTGTTACCTGATCGAATCCAGACTCACCTTGTTCATGGTGTCTGCGTTCTGCTTGGCCAACACCATCGGGAGAGAATCTGGGATGCTGGTGAACTTGATGGTGTCCGGATGCTGGCGGTAGATTTTGTCACTCAGGATCTCCCCTGCTCTCTTGGCCTTCTCAACTTCCAAGGAACCAATCGGGACCCAACCAATGCCCCGCAGCCATTCCAGGCCGGACTTGTAGCAGTTCTGTTACAAAATATAAAGGCAGCAGTTAAAAACTTGTCCTTTATATGTAAATCAGCCTTTAAATATATTGAAATTTCCCATTATGAGAATTCTGTGGCACTAATACTGCTCTTTGGCTGTATATAAACCTTTGTAATGCCCTTACACTCAGATTCCTTCACTCCTCAAAATATAACGACCTTGATTGGAGCAGGGAAAAAAACACAACATGAAAAAACACTGTATGAGAGCAACTAGTCTAGTTTATATTCCAAGGAAGTTACAAATATTTTAGTGGCCCATAGCTTATCAGCAAGTACTCACATCGCTCTGGAGGTCGTAAGCTTGCCTAGCATGGATCACATCGTTCTGGTCGGGCAGGCAGGTCCATTCATGCAGGTAGTGCCGGTAGTCGGCGTCGCTCACCAGCTCCTGGCACTTCTTGGCCAGCACCACCCCCAGCATGTCCACAGGACTGCTGAAGTGGGTTTTGGACTTCTCAAAGGCTTTCTTGTACTCCCTGTCACTCTGGATCTTGGCCACGTGCATGGACCACATCATCTTGGGGTCGTCCTCGATGTTCCTGGCCCCGATGTGGTGGCCCAGCTGTTTGCGATACCCTTCCTTGTACTTGTACTGTGGACAAAAAAATGTTCACTGAATGTCAGTTCACGGCTTTCCTATGGCCCAAAGTGCCCGGAGGCTCCGCCTCCAGAAAATACAGCACTGACGCCACAGAGATCTTAAAGGAAGAAGGGATTCAGCCCCACTGTGTGCCACCAGGGCCGCTGTGCACTCACGTCACTGGCAATGTCCCGGGAAGCTTTGGCAGATTTGATGGGAATGGCATCTGCCCGCATGTCGTAGCCCTTCTTCTTCTCCTCCTCCATCGCCTGCTTGTACAGTTTCTGCAACAGACACCACCACGCCCTCAGACAACGCCGCTGCCCGGGCACGGCACCGCCCAGCCACACACACTGCCCCCAACAAACACCCACCTCGCTGAAGTTCACTTTGTTCTGCTGCGCCAGCAGGATCCCAGGCGTGTCCGGCATGATGTGAATGCTGGTTTTGTCCTTCTCCCAGGCTGAGATGTACGAGCGCTGGGAAATGAGCAGGACACAGGAGTTAAGATCACACAGCCTCAGGGAAATAAACTCAACAGCAAGATTGGCTCCATGAACCAAAGTGAAGGGCCTCTGAGTCAGAAACATCTTTGCTTTCCCAAAACCTTTCCAATGCTTCACAATTTTCTTTTCTACACTGTACCACATAACTGCTCTAACTCTTAGCATTTCATGCAAATGCAAACTTCATTCAAACAAGGAATACAAATCCCTGAGGCAGGAGGACCCAAACATTCCCCTTGCACAACTCGGGTCAGGGAAGGACATAGACCAATGTCCAGGGAAAGAAGGTGCTCATTGCCTTCAGGATACAAACACAAGGAAATCTCACCTGGTTCATGATTTCAGAGTTGTGCTTTGCCAGCACCATGGGCATCGAGTCAGGAAGGCTGGTGAATTTGATGGTGTCTGGGTGCTGCCGATACTTCTTGTCACTCAGGATCTCGCTCGCCCTCTTGTTCTTCTCAGCATCCAGTGATCCAATTGGGGACCAGCCAATGCCCCTCAGCCACTGCAGGTCCGACTTGTACACGTTCTGGAAGGACAGGAAGCAACACAAACAGCTCAGCAACCTCCTCACTCCAAGCAGAATCATCCCACCATGGAAAATACCGCTTAATGGAGCACGTCCCCCTGAGTCAACCCCTTAGCCTGTGCCACAAAAGTGACTATGAATAAGCTCAGCTGCCAAAAACCAATCTCCACACCCTTACAACAGCACAAGAGGCTACCAAGGAATCCACAAATCCTCCTTGTCTTTACTCCTGGCATTGCCAGCAAAGACCGACGCCATTTGGCAATGGGCAACAGGTAGAGACATTGGAGGAGCCTTTTATCACATCACCGAAGGCTCTTCCTAACATTCTCAGCTGCAACATTCCTTCCTGTTGACAACTTCTGGTGCTCCAGAAGACAACAATTTGAACTCCCTTGACCTTCCCTTGACACACAGACCACCTCTAACAGTAGAACAGACAAGGCAAGGCTGTCAGACAGGCAGTGAGGAACAACTCACATCGCTCTGCAGGTCGTACACTGTCTTGGCATGGACGACGTCGCTCTGGTCGGGCAGGCAGGTCCAGCGGTGCAGAGGGTGCCGGTAGTCGGCGTCGCTCACCAGCTCCTGGCACTTCTTGGCCAACACAATTCCCAGCATGTCCACAGGACTGCTAAAGTGGGTCTTGGACTTCTCAAAGGCTTTCTTGTACTCCCTGTCACTCTGGATCTTGGCCACGTGCATGGACCACATCATCTTGGGGTCGTCCTCGATGTTCCTGGCCCCGATGTGGTGGCCCAGCTGTTTGCGATACCCTTCCTTGTACTTGTACTGTGGACAAAAAAATGTTCACTGAATGTTAGTTCACGGCTTTCCTGTGGCCCAAAGTGCCCTGAGGCTCTGCCTCCAGAAAATACAGCACCTGAAGCCACAGAGATCTTAAAGGAAGAAGGGATTCAGCCCCACTGTGTGCCACCGGGGCCGCTGTGCACTCACGTCACTGGCGATGTCCCGGGAAGCTTTGGCAGATTTGATGGGAATGGCATCTGCCCGCATGTCGTAGCCCTTCTTCTTCTCCTCCTCCATCGCCTGCTTGTACAGTTTCTGCAACAGACACCACCACGCCCTCAGACAACGCCGCTGCCCGGGCACGGCACCGCCCAGCCACACACACTGCCCCCAACAAACACCCACCTCGCTGAAGTTCACTTTGTTCTGCTGCGCCAGCAGGATCCCAGGCGTGTCCGGCATGATGTGAATGCTGGTTTTGTCCTTCTCCCAGGCTGAGATGTACGAGCGCTGGGAAACCAGCAGGACACAGGAGTTAAGATCACACAGCCTCGGGGAAATAAACTCAACAGCAAGATTGGCTCCACGAACCAAAGCGAGGGGTCTCTACTTTGCACAGACTCAGGAACTCCCACCCTTTCCCCAGCTTTTCCAATGCTTCACCCTTTACCACAATGCACACCCCATTACTGCTCCAAACGCAAAAAAGAGTGTTTATCTCAAACAGGGAATACAAAGGGATGCAAGAGGACCCAAACATTCCCCTTGCACAATTCGGCCAGGGAAGGACCAACACTTGACAAAGGAATTTGTTCATTTCCTTCAGGATGCAAACACAAGCAAATCTCACTTGGTCCATGATTTTGGAGTTCTGCTTTGCCAGCACCATGGGCATCGAGTCAGGAAGGCTGGTGAATTTGATGGTGTCTGGGTGCTGCCGATACTTCTTGTCACTCAGGATCTCGCTCGCCCTCTTGTTCTTCTCAGCATCCAGTGATCCAATTGGGGACCAGCCAATGCCCCTCAGCCATTGCAGGTCTGACTTGTACACGTTCTGGAAGGACAGGAAGCAACACAAACAGCTCAGCAACTTCCTCACTCCAAGCAAGTTCATCTCCTTCCATGGGAAGCTCTACCAAAGGGAAGACGTTCCCCTGGGTTAACCCACCGGACACCAGGAATGAGACTGCCTTTAAGATCAGCTCCCCATTCCTGGCTCCCTACTTCTTCAGCACCACAAATATCTGCCAAGTAATCCACCACCCTCCCTCTGTATCTTCTTGGTATCCCCAGCAAAGACCTGCCCCATTTGACATTCAGCAGCTGGAGAAGGCAAGGGAGGTGCTTTACACCTCCAAGATCCTTTCTACCATGAACCATAACACCTAGAGCTTGCTATTGCCATTTTTGGTCCTCTAAAGGCAAATATTTATCTCTCTTGCTCTTTCCTGCCTTACTGTGCTGAAGGTCCCAGCCACAACTCTTCCCATAAAACATTCATGGTAAGAAAGGATTATTCTGTGACCATGAAGTATGGGTGCCCAGAAAAATCATTGCTGACTGTCCATGACAAGAAGGGCCACAACACAACCTCAGTCCACCTGAATCAGCCAAGAATTATTATGCCTACATGGACCTCTTCCTGGAGAGGAACAGAACACAAGAGACTTATGGCTGCAACAGAGCCAGAGAGGAACAACTCACATCGCTCTGCAGGTCGTACACTGTCTTGGCATGGACCACGTCGCTCTGGTCGGGCAGGCAGGTCCAGCGGTGCAGAGGGTGCCGGTAGTCGGCGTCGCTCACCAGCTCCTGGCACTTCTTGGCCAACACAATTCCCAGCATGTCCACAGGACTGCTAAAGTTGGTCTTGGATTTCTCAAAGGCTTTCTTGTACTCCCTGTCACTCTGGATTTTGGCAACGTGCATGGACCACATCATCTTGGGGTCGTCCTCGATGTTCCTGGCCCCGATGTGGTGGCCCAGCTGTTTGCGATACCCT